>OX459105.1:1529367-1564367 GCA_949775045.1 Metridium senile
GACTTAAGTTGACGGTGGTGAAGTATTTACAATTTTATTACAATATTTATGCCCTTAAACTGATTTATTTTCCGAACCGATTAGGCATTTAGACAGAGAGACGCCTTCCACCATCAACCTGCTTGTTTACTAAACATATCCCCACACAAGAATGGGCAAAACATTTTCGGCTACTGCTTAAACTGTCAAACGACGTCGAACCGGCGACAATAGTAAGATAACGGATGACGGGGAGAATTTAAAATGATGAAAAGATATCAATAAGCGGCTATGTTCTTGATGAGAATGATGATTGTACACATACCGATTTATAAAAAATTGATGTTTCTTATGCGTAATAATTTATTATAAAATAGACACCAATATATGTCCATATATGTCCTGATTTGATGTATGTCCATAATATCTCATCAATAACCTCCATGCTCTTGACGGAAATAATGATTGTAAGCACCTCGATTATTCGTGTTTAGATGTATACCAAAATATCTCAAAAATAACCTCCATGTTCTTGACGGAAATAATGATTGTAAGCACCTCGATTATTCGTGTTTAGATGTATACCAAAATATCTCAAAAATAACCTCCATATTCTTGACGGAAATAATGATTGTAAGCACTTTCATTTTTCCTGTTTAGATGTAGTCCATCAATTCTATCTCATCAATTTTAATACCTCCATGTTCTTGACGAGAATGATTATTGTAAGCACCTCCGCGATTATTGATGTGCTTTTTAGTTCTATACCTAGTCTCAACAATAACTTTCATGTTCTTGACGAGAATAAGCACCTCGATTATTCCTGTTTAGATGTATGTCCATAATATCCCAACAATAACCTTCATGTTCTTGACGAGAACTATGTTTGTAAGCACCTCAAATATTTGTGTTTAAATGTACAACCCATAATGCCTTTTTTGGAAAATATTTCGACATTGACAACATTTTTGAAAAGCGGGAAGGATTTTGCAAAGTGAAAATAAAAAATGAAATTGTACAAATAAAAATATATAAAAAAGAAGGATAGAAAGATCATCAAAAACTCTGAACAATTAATTTCCAAAATCAATTTTTCATTTCATTCATATTTGTCAACATTGCTTAAACTATAATACAATTCTCTATCTAAATAGTATTTACTTTACATTCAAATGCACCTCTCCAATGCACTCACACTCTGAACTCCTATTATTTACATTGCATCAAACACATGTTCTGCAGTCAGCATTTGACACAAGTGTCAATCAAAATCATGCTGGAAAAATGCTTCCAACAGAATTCACAGTAAAGACTTCTAGTCCAAACTTAAGTTGATATTTTTTTCAGTGTTGTAAGTTTGCTGTAATCTTGAACACGGTACAAAATCAAAGTGGGCTTTAATTGCAAGATTTTAGTCACCATTTGAGCTTGTTATTGGTGGAAATTATGCTAGAAAATGGTCCCGAGTTTCAGTAAATGTTTTGTCACAATCTTGTTGTGGCTTAGGTTCAAAATATTGCAGGAAATGCTTCAATATTTAGAAGATTTCTACAGACTTTTTAGTGCACATTTTTTGTTTTCTTTTGCAAATTCTGCTGAAAAATGTCCCAAATTGCAGTAGACATCAAGAGCAAATCTAACATTCAAGTCAAAGTTGTTTGTGAAAAGAATTCTGGAAAATGCAGGCTGATTTCAGGAGATTTTCAGTGCAACTATTCAGTCGACTTATTCTTTTTGTTTTTGTTTGTGGAAATTATACTGGAAAAGATGGTCCAATAAACATAAAATTGTCAGTCCACATCTTAAAGTCCATGTAATTTCTTGAGTCATCGCATGGAATTGTTGTTAGTTCAAATTACAAACAATATTCCCAGCAAAATTTAGCCTGCGTAGCCTGGCCATCTATGCAGGCTAAGCAAAATTCAAAAAAATTAACCTTTTCAGCAATTTATATTGTAAGTCAAGAAAGAGATAAAAAAATGTACAAAATTCTCAAACTGTTTTCGCATTTTTCAGTGAACATTTCCCATCATTTAAGTCTATGGAATAGCTAAGCACTAACTTCATACTCCAAGTTCAAATTCTCTATGCTACAAAAATAAACCTATTTACAATCTATTTTTAACTTTGTGAGTCACTATTTGATTTCATAGTCGCCATTAAGGCCAAAGATGGTGACAATCTCATTTAAATGTCACGTTTCCACTTAGTGGAACTTCAAAATATTATAACTTCAAATCCACGAGGTTTTCACATTGAAGAGCAGCTCCAATTTATAACAGAACATCTTCAATATGCGGTGGTTTTAGAAGCTCAAGTTCCAAGCCAAAGTTGGCTAAATTTTGGCAGCATTTCAAAAGAGATTTTCGCGCATTTTCATTCCAAAATCTGTAGTGAAAAGCTCAGAAAATGAATGTTAATTTATTCTTCATCATCTTTTCTAAAAGACTCGTGGTTAGAAATTGAGTGGTAGTTTTTTTCAACGTTTTAGCTCATTGTTCTTGAAGACAGATACCTATATGTCCAGATACTACTATAACGATAAACAACATAAAAGATCGGACTGTTTGCATTGTTTAAGACTCTTTGGAAATGTCAACAGTGCATTTTCTAATTTTGACGTTCACTTGAGCACACTTTGAAATCATATTGATGTAGTTTTGTTTCCTTGTTTGCTGTCCTTTTAAGACGTGACAGCGATTTGTGTGCAGCTCTTCTGTACACAAGAAGTTAATCAACATTTACATGGTCGTAAACCTTTTCTGTAATCCTTGCTCATACCGCAGAGAATTAACGGGTTGATAGCACTGTTTGTGTAGAATAAAGACAACACAACCACCAACCCTATCTCCATTTCAACCTGCTTCTCCTTGTCGAAGCCAAACTCCAGGAAGAGTGTATAGACGATGTAAGGAAGCGAGCAGATAGTGAAGGCGAATACAATAAGAATAAGCATTTTCACCAACTTTCTCTTCTTCGCCAAGCGAGCGTGCGATTCTTTAGTCAGTCCAACAACGTTTTTATGTATTATTCGTACCCTCCATAGCGTTCTGACGATGCGAATGTACGAATAAGCGATGATAAACAAAGGGATAGTCACAATCACCGTGATTACAATCATGTGAATTCTTCTGTGAAACGTAGTTTTCCAGAAAGGATAGCAAAACTTCACTCCTTCATTTGTAGTCATGAGTTTAAGAAGGAACGAAGTTGGAAGTCCACAAATCAGATACGAAACTATCCATATTACCACAATAACTAGTTTAGTTTGCGTCTTTGTGAAGCGTTTTTTCGGAGTAACCACAGCTCTATAGCGATCAAAGCTAATAATACTAAGAGTCATGATTGAAACCAATAAGAACACGTCTCCTAGCGGGTAGAAAATCTTACAGGCTAGCTCTCCAAACGGCCACGACGCTAACTCTTGAAGTAGTCCAACTGGAAGACTAAGGACCAACACAGCAAGATCTGACAACGCTAGGTTCGCGATGAAGAAGCTGCTTGTAGTCTTGTTTAATCCTTGTTGCATGACGCCGTAAATAACGATGCAATTGCCAAAGAAACCGACAATGAAGATTACTGTGTACAATACTAGCATAAAGATTACATATGTTGGAAGAGTTTCCTTGTAAACAGGAGAAGTCAATTCGTCTTCTGCCTCGTAAAAAGTTTGGTTCCAATCGTCGTAATCGACCGAGTCATAATCAACCGACGCCATGACTGTCCTATTCACCTTTTCCTTCTATCGCCAACAGAGTATCCTCAAGACGTTTCGTACTTTAATAACAGTACAGGAGCGTAGAATGTGTTCTATATCTCCCCTCGCTTGTAAATGAGCCCAGAGCAGATTATAGCAACGGTTTTGATCAATAACTATGACGGTATCTTTACAATCTTGGCAGTGAAGCTTCAATAGTAACTTAGTTTAGCTGGGGCGGTAATTAGGTTGCCCTTCATTGGGACGTTATCAGATAAAACTTGGTCTTCTTCTGTCACAAGAAGCGGAAATCCAAGCCAAACCGACCATAAGAAAGGTTAAAGATTTACAGCCACTACAGAGCCTACTCCTTGAGTTAATATCTTCGCATTGAATAACTCATGATGAGTCCCAAAACCCTCACCGTCGTCCTAGTTTGTTTTCACACAAAGAGCTGAACTTTTTCGACGAAAAAAGTCCAAGAATGTTGTTTGATACTAAATCAACAATCTCGTATCACACTAGAAGAGTACTTGCACCATGTCGATCCCAGTGACTAATGATCACGATTACGTAGCCGCTGTCATCTGGATAATGTCTCAGCCTGCGATCATCACCGTCTAGATTGCTATCGCTTTAAAATTCAGCTAAATTTCCTCGTGGTTTTAGCAGCCATTTTTAATGCCATAGTCATTATGTGATTCAATTTGATGCAGTCAGACCCGCGGTCTCTTGTTGTGGACAGGTAGTAGTCAGTTGAGTTGTCGCGTGTGGGATAGATTCACTGTGAATGTGATATTTGGTGCCTTTCCGTCTGCCCGACCTGATAAATGGACTCGCGATAATACAAATATGCTGGATATTTTCTTCAATTTCATTAAATCGCTCACGCAATCATAACCTGCTAATGATAATCATTAACTTGGAAAAACGATTCCAGGCAGAAGATAATTAGGGATTTCGTAAATCAGCAATTTATGTTTGCATAATATATTTTTATTTTTGGTTTATTATTTTTTTTCTGTTGCTGGCTTCTTTCATCAGTGTGGTCAACATTGAACAATAACGTACTTAAACATACATGCAGACGAAATTTGGAAAATTTTCTTTTTTCTTCGGAGGCTTTGGGTTTTTTTTACATTTGTGCTTTTAGCCATTTTTTTTGCCATTATTTATACTGTTAATTCTTTTCAGTCCTCTTCTGTTTCTTTTCTGCGGCTTTTTTTGGTCTTCTTCTTCTTCTTCTTCTTCTTCTTCTTCTTCTTCTTTTTCATAATCTTTATTTCCTGATATTTGCGTCTGCAAATGGCACCAGCTGTAGTATAGTTGCATGTTTTTAGGGCCGAAACAGTCCAGCATGGCAATTGAAAAGAATAAGAAAAATAAAGAGTTAATGAAGCTGCTAATGTGGACTGGGAGAAAAAAAAATGTGTGTGCTTGGCTTGAGTTTCTATCATAGTTCTTTGTTAAAGTTGTTTAATAAACAGCCACTAGTTTTACGCGAAAACTCCTATGAGACGGAGTTGAAGTCGGTCAATGCAATTCCAGGTTGAATATTCTCCTCCCATCTCGTTCCGTTTACCATTCGTCTTTTTAAAAATCATTGTTTAGCTCGTTTGGTCGGAGTTTATATTTTTATAGGACTGTTTCTAGTTCAATCTATTCCACGGAGTATTCGCGTAAAAGTAGGGACTGTTTCTAGTCCAACTGATCAACTAGTTTCTTCGGAGTTTTACAGTGCGAATCACAAAACCGTGGGCACCCAGAAATATTTTAGAAATCGTTTATTGTTCGTTGAACAACTCACAAACAACTCTAACTACAAAAGGTTTATCATATACTACATATCAGTCAAACTTCTTGCTGTGATATACTTGTTTCTGAGTTGTTCAACGAACAAAAAACGATTTCTAAAATATTTCTAGCTATACCTAATGTTGTGGGGTTCGGGTTCAAGGATGCTATTTTTATCTCTTGACACCGGCTGAAGTAAAGGCAGGCGTCTGTCGACGGCTCAGAAGCGGTGGCGAGTTTGTTATCAGTAATTTAATACTCAAACTCATGAACTCATAAATGTTTTGTAAAATAACAAAGTTATAACTCACTCGAATCTACGCACGATTATAAACCATCGGGATATGAAATATTCATTATCTGGTGCATACTCGTAGTATGTTTTAGGGATTCCACTCATCTTTTATTACAACACTGATTTCGAGGAGTTTATATCTCTTATCTGATACTATCAGAAGAAGTTTGATGTGTTCGCAAATTCACGTAGCTTTAGCAAAATTCCTAATGTATTACAAAATACAGTGGGACTTCTCTATATCGTACACTGAAACAAACGGAATTCTTTCTAAACCGGACGCATCTTTTTGTAAGGGGACGAACAATTAGATATTTGAGGGGAGGGGGCTGGGTTTGGTATGGGATTTTTTTGCCCTAGAGGCTGTGCAGGAAATGTTTTTCAGCTTTGCACGATTTTTCAGTTTTTTGTTGCTGTGCACGAGGGTTTTTTTTTTCAAGTTTAAAGTTGTGCTCGTATTTTTTTGGAGGTAAAATCGATGTGTCAGAAGAGTATACCTAATAAAATTGTTGTGATATATTTTTTTTTGCTCTGTCCTTTATTCCCTTCGTTTTCCTTTCCGTCTTCTCCATTTTACGTCGTTTTTCTTTTCCATTTTTTTCTCTTTTATTCAACATATGAAATTAATGTGTCTCTTCTTTAACAGAAAATTAATCTATCCCCGGCCGAATACTTGTCACAAGTTGTCTTTCTTATCAGTGATATCAGAATGCTATCGAGACTTGCTGGCAACGCAGAAATCCACTTACACGAACCGCTAAATCATGAATACATATCGGGTTCTCAGCTTTTAATTTTATTGAATAAAGAAAAATGTTACATTCATGAAAATTGATGAAATTGGAGTATATCTTTCGAAATAACGAGTCATTTTAATCCAAATGTTTCCTTAGAAACATTGACGCTGTTCACTCTAGTTTAACCGCTAGTTATCGTACACTTTTACCCCAATTCTTTCTTTACAAACACTGACGCAGTACACACTCGTTTAACCTTTAGTAATATCGTACATTTTTACTGCAATTGACGCAGTCCACATTAGTTTAACCGCTGGTTATCGTACACTTCTTCCCCAATTTTTTCCTTAGAAACACTGACGCAGTCCACACTAGTTTAACCGCTAGTTATCGTACATTTTTATTACAATTGTTTCCTTAGAAACATTGACGCAGTCCACACTAGTTTAACCGCTAGTTATCGTACATTTTTACTCCAATTGTTTGCATAGAAATACTGACGCAGTCCACGCTAGATTAATCGCTAGTTATCGTACATTTTTACTCCAATTGTTTCCTTAATCGGAAACACTGACGCAGTCCACACTAGTTTAACCGCTAGTTATCGTACATTTTTACTCCAATTGTTTTTCTTAGAAACACTGACGCAGTCCACACTAGTTCAACCGCTAGTTATCGTACATTTTTACTCCAATTGTTTTCTTAGAAACACTGACGCAGTCCACACTAGTTCAACCGCTAGTTATCGTACATTTTTACTCCAATTGTTTCCTTAGAAACACTGACGCAGTCCACACTAGTTCAACCGCTAGTTATCGTACATTTTTACTGTTTGTTTCCTTAGAAACACTGACGCAGTCCACACTAGTTCAACCGCTAGTTATCGTACATTTTTACTCCAATTGTTTTCTTAGAAACACAGTGACGCAGTCCACACTAGTTCAACCGCTAGTTATCTTACATTTTTACTGCAATTGTTTTCCAGAGAAACATCATTTTAAAATGGTGTAGTACAACGATTTTCGTCAGCTTATTTTGGACATTTACTAAAGTCGTTAACCTCATTAACCCTGATAAAAATATCCGAAGTGTTTACAAAGTGCGCGCTCGTTTCGACCGCTATCACGATTAGTGAATATTTTTAGTGAGTAATGTTCGTAATATGGATGTTCGCTTTTTGTAATCAAAGGATTGAAAATAGATAAATGATACGTAAAAATAGAGGTAATTGATAAATATATGACGAAGCGGCCTTAAATTTAAATATCAGAAGTATTATAACTCAATCGTGTAATTATTATTCGTGTAAATTTTGTTGAAACAAATCAATTGTTCGTTTATCCATTCCATCCCGCATTCATCCATCCATTCATCCAGTCTTTCATTTATTCATTTACTAACTGATCCATTCTTTCATCCGTTCATTCAATCCATCCATCCATTCATTCATCCATTATTTCTTTCTTTCGCTCATTTATCCATCCATTCATTCATTCATTCATTTATTCATTTATCCATCCATTCATTCATTTATTTATCCATCCATCCATCCATTCATCCATCCATTCATTTATTCATCCATTTATTCATCCATCCATTCATTTATTTATTTATCCATTAATTCATTGTTTCTTTCTTTCGTTCGTTCGTTCGTTCGTTCACCCCTCCATCCATTATTTCATCCATATATGCATCCATTTATTGAGTCATTCAATTAGTAATTCATTTATGCATCCATTAATTCACTCAGTCTTTTTCCTTTCAATTCCTCACCAAATACACATCATCTCTTGATCATCTTATTTCCTCTCGAAGCTCAACTCCACTTAACAATCTAATAAGACATCGATCTTTATTTAAAAAGTAATAAAATTTCAAGTCAGCTTTGTGTCAAAATTTATCATATGCTATGAGAACTATGTCTAGAAATCGTATCACTCAAGGTACCGCACTGTCCAGGATTTGGATCAATATTCGAAATTACTGAGCTTAGAAGGTGATATGACTATCGTTAATAAATTAAAGACAGCAATGACAGAATTTTGCGGATTTGAAATGACAATTATGCAGTGTTATGTGTTAAAGCATATAAGTGCATTTATATTAAATCAGTTTTTCAGTTGGTTATAGCTCGGTTTTAGAACAACAGACAAAACCTGTGGTATTTTTATTGTTTTTTTTATACATGCATTCCTTGCCTTACCATGGGCTTTGTTGATTGTAGGTAAATTAGTCAAAGAGTAGAGACAAAACCTGTGATATTTTTATTGTTTGTTGATACATGCATTCCTTGCCTTACCATGGGCTTTGTTGATGGTAGGTAAATTAGTCAAAGAGTAGAGACAAAACCTGTGATATTTTTATTGTTTGTTGATACATGCATTCCTTGCCTTACCATGGGCTGTGTTGATTGTAGGTAAATTAGTCAAAGAGTAGAGACAAAACCTGTGGTATTTTTATTGTTTGTTGATACATGCATTCCTTGCCTTACCATGGGCTGTGTTGATTGTAGGTAAATTAGTCAAAGAGTAGAGACAAAACCTGTGGTATTTTTATTGTTTGTTGATACATGCATTCCTTGCCTTACCATGGGCTGTGTTGATTGTAGGTAAATTAGTCAAAGAGTAGAGACAAAACCTGTGGTATTTTTATTGTTTGTTGATACATGCATTTCTTGCCTTACCATGGGCTGTGTTGATTGTAGGTAAATTAGTCAAAGAGTAAAGACAAAACCTGTGATATTTTTATTGTTTGTTGATACATGCATTCCTTGCCTTACCATGGGCTGTGTTGATGGTAGGTAAATTAGTCAAAGAATAGAGGCAAAACATGTGTTGATTGTAGGTAAATTAATCAAAGAGTAGAGAGTGAAAAAACCTGTGGTATTTTTATTGTTTCTTGATACATGCATTCCTTGCCATACTACAGGCTGTGTTAATTAATTGTAGGTAAATTAGTCAAAGAGTAGAGGCAAAACCTGTGGTATTTTGGGGCTGTGTTCAATGTAGGAAATTTACTCACTGAATACAGACAAAACTACTGGTATTTTTATTGATTTTTGATACACACTGCCTTTCCATAAACTGATTCTATTTATTGATCATGAACGGAGTATTTGTGAATCTCCAAAAAAGACTTGATATATTTACAGTATCTGTGTCTGTGTGTTCACAGGTTTCTTTACCAAGCGACTCATTTAAACTCATTATAGCAATATCATTCTTATCGAAGTAATGATCGTCGTCAAATTGATTTCTTTTTAAATACATTAAATGCCTTTCTTTTGTCCACAACACAAACATCAACTATCTATTGTGCGGTCGAGTGGGGCACAAGGAACTATCAAACAAAACTTGATATATCCAAGTCAACTTTCTTATCGAATCGATCAATGGCTGTCAAGTTTCTACACGAAAAAGATGTTCACCTATTGTTGCAATAGTCGAAGGCGTCACCGATAAATGTTTCCTTTATTTAATGTTGGCAAGATGGCGACAGTCGGGCTCCGTCCTGAACTGTTGTGGCAGGATGATGTTTCTACGGTGCGTGATGTTTTTCTTGATTTCATTAGCCTGCGTTGAACACCGCAGACCACTGGCAACGCACTGCCAGGCTATTCTTTAAGTTGATGCGCAAAACGTATCTAATTAAGGAGGCTCGGGTCAGTAATTTTCGCGCTCAGCCAGCGACGTTTGAAAGGCCGTAGTTCCCGCGTCAGAGGGTATTTTGACAAGATTTTTTAACACTTGTCTACATATAGAATAAAGTTTTTAAAAAAGTTATTTTTAATAAAATCGATAATATTTTAGCCGACAAATGATAACGCCGCTGAATTTCTATGTAGCCTATTTTAAGGAAAAATCGACCTAAACTTTTAAAACCACATAGCCTACTTTAAAGCTGTTACCTAGGTCAACAATCTGGCAAAGTTTAAAAAAAATTCATCTCACCGATTTTGAATAAAAACGGGACAATTTTTTTCAGTGCAAAAAATCATTGTTTTATAATATTTACCGATAACAACGGACTTTGTAAAGATAAATCAAAATCCTTCCAGCCAGGTATTAACAGGACATTTTTCTACATTGTCTGTGAATTTCAACAAATTTAGTCCACGGGATGTTTTTTGGGAAAGGATATTAATCGGCAAAAGTTTGTCAGTTTTTGTGCAAAACTTCTAATTTTTACTTCTGAGCACGCTAACGAAACAATCTGAGATAACTTTTTTTTATTTTTTAGCTATCAAAAGTTCACCATATTTTCAAGTGCGCCTCTAAATTTTATAGTGATTGAAATATTTTGAGGCGGTCAAATAAAATTCTGAACGTGGGTATAAAAAAGCAAAAGCATGCAAATCATGTATAACTCGAAAATAAAAACAAACCGGCCGCTGCAAAGCGAAGGCAAATATACCCACGTTCAGAATTTTATTTGACCGCCTCAAAATATTTCAATCACTATAAAATTTAGAGGTGCACTTGTAAATATGGTGAACTTTTGATAGCTAAAAAATAAAAAAAAGTTATCTCAGATTTTTTCGTTAGCGTGCTCAGAAGTAAAAATTAGAAGTTTTGCACAAAAACTGACAAACTTTTGCCGATTTGTATCCTTTCCCAAAAAAACATCCCGTGGACTAAATTAGTTGAAATTCACAGACAATATAGACAAATGTCCTGTTAATACCTAGCTGGAAGGATTTTGATTTATCTCTTCAAAGTCTGTTGTTATCGGTAAATATTATAAAACAATGAATTTTTGCTAGGAAATAAAATGACCCGTTTTTATTCAAAATCGGTGAGATGAATTTTTTTTAAACTTTGCCAGATTGTTGACCTAGGTAACAGCTTCAAAGTAGGCTATGTGGTTTTAAAAGTTTAGGTCGATTTTTCCTTAAAATAGGCTACATAGAAATCCGGCGGCGTTATCATTTGTCGGCTAAAATATTATCGATTTTATTAAAAATAACTTTTTAAAAAACTTTATTCTATATGTAGACATGTGTTAAAAAATCTTGTCAAAATACCTTCTGACGCGGGAACTACGGCCTTTCAAACGTCGCTGGGTGAGCGCGAAAAATACTGACCCGAGCCTCCTTAAAGATGTTATTACGGCTGCATGCAAATGAGATGTAAATAAGACGAAATGAGACAACCTTGACCCAATAGCCTCACTTGTATGATTCTTAAAACAAAAGAATATCTCATTTACATGCATCCATAATAATATTGTAAAAAAATTATTCACTTAAGATACTATTTTTATAGCCATAACGTAATGAATAGACTGTACAAGTCGAAATAAGAATAATAAAACCGCGATTTATAATCGCCTTGGACAACCTTTTTGAAATAGGAACAGAAACTAGCAAGTAAACTAGTATAGGCTGCGTCGGTGTTTGATATAAACGATAGGTGATATAATGAACACCGTAAGAAATAGAAACTATCGAGTAAACTAATATAGGCTGAGTCGGTGTTTGATATAAACGATAGGTAATAGAATGAAATTTGGAACACCGTAAAAAATGTTGACTTAACTTTACTGACGTTTCGAGCTTTATATAGTTAAATTGTCAACATTTTTTACAGTGTTGCAAATTTCATTATATTACCTATCATTTTTGAAATAGGTGTATGCCTATAATTCCTTTGTATCTTGGAATGACCTATTGCCTTGGACAACCTTTTTGAAATAGGTGTATGCCTATAATTCCTTTCCACCTTGGAATGACCTATCGCCTTGGACAACCTTTTTGAAATAGGTGTATGCCTATAATTCCTTTCCATCTTGGAATGACCTATCACCTTGGACAACCTTTTTGAAATAGGTGTATGCCTATAATTCCTTTCCACCTTGGAATGACCTATCGCCTTGGACAACCTTTTTGAAATAGGTGTATGCCTATAATTCCTTTCCATCTTGGAATGACCTATCACCTTGGACAACCTTTTTGAAATAGGTGTATGCCTATAATTCCTTTCCATCTTGGAATGACCTATCGCCTTGGACAACCTTTTTGAAATAGGTGAATGCCTATAATTCCTTTCCATCTTGGAATGACCTATCGCCTTGGACAACCTTTTTGAAATAGTTGTCCGTACAGGAAAGGTAGGGGTTCCGGTGAAAAACGTTTGCTAAACGAGATAGAGGGATCTTAACTAATTATTAATGGATGTTAAGGATTTAGTCTTTAGATCAGGAAGTACGTGTGACCATTTTTTGCAAAGGAAATAAGCCTTTGTTATAATAAAAGGGATCCATTGCTGTTTGAATAATATATTAATAAGTTATGTACTAAATGATATTTATAACAATTGGATTTGTTGGGGAAAATGTATGGTGATTTTGAGGAAAAAGTAAGAGTTAAAATGTTGGCTTTCACACCATACAAAATAGAGCTAGTCAAGTTACTTACTGACGTTTTGGACGTCAATCCTTCGTCGGAGTAAAAATGGTAACTTATACACCGTATAAAGAGAGTGTTACTTACTGACGTTTAGGACGTTAATCCTTCGTCAGAGTAAAAATGGTAACTTATACACCGTATAAAGAGAGTGTTACTTACTGACGTTTATAGGACGTCAGTCGTTCGTTGGAGTAAAAATGGTAGCTTATACACTGTATAAAAGAGAGTGTTACTTACTGACGTTTAGGACGTTAATCCTTCGTCGGAGTAAAAATGGTAACTTATACACCGTATAAAAGAGAGTGTTACTTACTGACGTTTAGGACGTTAATCCTTCGTCGGTATAAAAATAGTAACTTATACACCGTATAAAAGAGAGTGTTACTTACTGACGTTTAGGACATTAATCCTTCGTCGTAGTAAAAATGGTAACTTATACACCGTATAAAAGAGAGTGTTACTTACTGACGTTTAGGACATTAATCCTTCTTCGGTATAAAAATAGTAACTTATACACCGTATAAAAGAGAGTGTTACTTACGGACAATAAGAAGAATTTGAGAACATATTGCGCCTGGTACTGCTAGCATAAGTTACCATGGTTACGAGTACAGGTTACCATTCAGTTCTTACTGTAACAAGCAATTTATGAACGTTCGTAAGTGCATAATTTTCTTAAAATATTTGAGTAATTTTTTACGTTTTGCACTCACTGATAACTTAAAGGCGCTGTTACACTGAGCAATTTTCTCAGCAACTTGTCTCGCAATGCTTGAAAATGTTGCGTAGCAAGTTGCCGAGGTGAAGTGATACACTGCAAAGCGATCTCGGCAACTTGCAATGATTTTTCACAATTCATGGTGCTCTGGAGGACTAGGGAAGAGAATTGAAAATGTGCGCACGCGTTCTTGAAAAGAAATGCTTTAAAATTGCGAAACAAGTTGCTGAAGGGGTGATACACCGTGCAATGGCGTTGCAAGTTGATGAGATCCGTTGTGAAAAGTAGAACTGAACTATACTTTGTGCAACGCTGTATGCAACAAAAAAATTGCGAGACGGCCACTGTTACACGGTGCATTTCTTCAGCAACTGTTGCAACGGCATTGCGAGACAAGTTGCTGAGAAAATTGCATAGAGTAACATCGCCTCAAACCATAGCCTGCGATGCCAATGGTCTGCGGTGCTCAACACAGGTAACTGAGTATAAGTTTACAGCTTTTTTTAAATGTACAAAGTACAATTTAAGACATGAATCATTTTATTTCATTGTATGTGACCTTTGAGGTGAGTAGGCTTAAATGTTTTACTTCTAATTAAAGGACCGGTTTCCTGAGAGAAAGTGTTTTGTCTGGAAATCACAAACTTGGTCACTTTTCGTCATGGTAAATTTACAGACTGGTCACTTGACACTTTCGCTTACTCAAAACTACCAATTTGACTACGTGAAAAAAGTTATATCGGTTAAACTAGTTTGTACTGCGTCAATACTAGTGTTTATAAGGAAACAATTGGAGTAAACATTTACAATAACTATCGAGGTTAAACTAGTGTTGACTGCGTCGGTGTTTCTAAGGAAACAGTTGGAGTAAAAATGTACGATAACTAGCGGTTAAACTAGTGTGGACCGCGTCGGTGTTTCTAAGGAAACAGTTGGAGTAAAAATGTACGATAACTAGCGGTTAAACTAGTGTTGACTGCGTCGGTGTTTCTAAGGAAACAATTGGAGTAAAAATGTACGATAACTAGCGGTTAAGCTAGTGTGGACTGCGTCAGTGTTTCTAAGGAAACATTTGGAGTAGAAATGTAGGATAACTAGCGGTTGCGTTAGTTTTTCTAAGTAAACAATTGGAGAGAAAATGTACGATAACTAGCGGTTAAATTTGTGTGGACTGCGTCTGTGTTTCTAAGGAAACAATTGGAGTAAAAATGTACGATAAATAGCGGTCAAACTATGGACTGTGTCAGTCTTTCTAAGTAAATAATTGTAAAAAAGTAAGAAAAATAGCGTTTAAAATAATTGCTAACAGACAGCCATGTTTCTTCCGTCTAGAAAAATATTATATCGTTTTCAGAGTAAAGCTAGTGTTGAAATTCGAACCATCAATCAGTGTAAAATTATTTGTCCCCTCTTCATGGGTGTCCCCTATTTCGGCCAAGGTCGACCACGCCCTCCATTATTGTGGCAGTCTGCATATATTGCAATTCAGCAGAAACAAAACCATGCAGAACATATTAATTACAACTAGATATTTTTAACATAAAATGTCTCTTGTCTTTTACTTTAAAATTTCTTTTCAAGACATTAAAATTGTCACAGTATTCTTCAACAGTTGGTATTAAAGGACATTTGCGTATGAGTATATTCAAAAGATGCTACGAGAGCGTGCACTTTGTTTTGTATATTGTACTGTTTATAATATTTACAAATGTTTCGTATAGATATACGTTTTGCTAGTCAAATTGACACAAAAGAAAACAATAGAATTAGCAAAAATTGTACTATTTATCAATTAGACAAGCGTTATAATTGTGCTATATTATAATCGGAATAGAAACTAGCGAGTAAACTAGTATAGGCTGCGTCGGTGTTTGATATAAACGATAGGTAATATAATGAAATTTGTAACACCGTTAAAAATAGAAATAGAAACTAGCGAGTAAACTAGTATAGGCTGCGTCGGTGTTTGATATAAACGATAGGTAATAGAATGAAATTTGTAACACCGTAAAAAATAGAAATACAAACTAGCGAGTAAACTAGTATAGGCTGCGTCGGTGTTTGATATAAACGACAGGTAATAGAACGAAATTTGTAACGCCGTAAAAAATGTTGACTTAACTTTACTGACGTTTCGAGCTTTAGCCCTTCATCGGAGTAAAAACTATATTACTATATTATAATCGATAATTTACTAATGTTCCATCCTCTGTTTGTACACTAGCAAACAGAAGATTCCTTTGAATTATATATAGTACTGTTTAGTACAAATCGGTGTAAGTTAGTTTCATCTTCTCTAGATTATTGAGCCTGCGCAACTCTCTGCGCGACTTGGGTCTCTCCTGCGGAAACAGGACAAAACCTCACAAGAAGTTGTCAGTCTTCATTACACACCCTGAGAGTGAATAAACTTGATTATGTTGTTTCCTAGCCTAAACAAGTCTAGAAAAAATTATAAATGTTTCACAAATTACTCAAACGATTGACCAACTGATGAACTCGTCCATGAAGTACTAGTTCCAAAAACCTTGATCTGAAAGAGGGCATATTTCATTATTTTCTTTCCCGCCAAGCTAACTTGGACTTTCACAGCATGAAACGTTCTGAGTAGAATTTTTTTAAATTCTGAGAAATTCGACAAAAATGCCCTAGACATTGTACAATTGCCTCCCAAGATGTTGGCAAACCTAATCACCCCACAATGTGATTGAGCACATTCGAGCTCTGTCTATTGGATCCCCAAAACATGTCAAGAAACTGGACAAAACATTGCTCAAAGAAAAAATCCCCCAAAAGCTGTTCGTGAAATTGTTAGCAACCTTTGAGAGAATATATATTTTCTATCACCGTTATACCAAATTGTGTTCAGAATTTCAGACTTTTCTAACAACTATCACGCATGTCATTGGACAAAAACCTTTTAAAACATTTCAATTGCAAAAGCAAGGCACCACACCCTGCAAGCTAGAGATAGCTCTTTCATTTGTGGTTTTTGTTTTATCAACAAATATCAAAAACTTAAACAACAACATTTAAAACAAGTGACCAAAGTCCATCACTACACCTTGAGAGAAAGCGATCGCTCTAGTTTTTTGTGAGCATGTCCCAAAATATGTTCAGAAACTGTACAACAGACATGCAGAAATTTATCAAATTTCAAATCCACAAAATTCGAGGATAAACAAGAATTCTATCGTCCAATCTTTGTGTAAATAGGTTTCAAAACAGGACGAACGCCTCCCAAGTAGTTGTCACACTTTATCAGCACCGTCTGGAGAAAAGGCACACTTCATTCTGTCGATCCCTCGCCATAACATGCCCAGAAATTGGATATTGAGTACTCATGAAGTGCCAGGACGTGAGGTTGGTTGGTAAGGTCCTCAGCTGGGTCCTGACATCGCCTGCAGGGATGGCTAGGTATATAAACTGAAGGTTGTCGAGCGAACTGTATAGATACTCGGAGCAGTGTCATTGCATCAACATGAAGACAGCTCTAGGAATCTTGCTTTTGGTTGCTGTGACTAGTAAGTGAAGACTTTCACTGTCGTTTAATTTCTTGCTATCTTGCTATCTTGCTATCTTTTTTATTTTTTTCTTTGAGTACGTTATATACAGATTCTTGTTGGTGTTCCCTCTTACATTAGTTTTCTTCAGTTGTCTTATTCTTGTTTTCTTTGCCTTTCTTTGGCTTCTCCGCTACGTCTTCTTTTTCATTGCTTCCTTATCTTTTTCTGCGTAGTCATATTATTCTGCTTCTTCTAGTCCTTCTTGTTCTTTTTCATTCTTCATTCTTTTCTTCTTCTTCTTCTTCTTCTTCTTCTTCTTCTTCTTCTTCTTCTTCTTCTTCTTCTTCTTCTTCTTCTTCTTCTTCTTCTTCTTCTTCTTCTTCTTTTTTCGTCGTCGTTCGTTGTCTTTGTAATCGTAGTCTTCAATTCGTTTTTGTCTCGAACGTTGAAAAGATTCAAACATGCAGTCAAACTATAAGCATACTCCTTCATGTACTTTAATAACCTGTCTTTTTTCTTCTTCTTTTTTCAGACGCCTTTCCCGGTGAGTACCCATATTTAGCAATAGTTATTCCTGTTAGTGTATTAGTAAGATATATTATATCGTTTGATTGTTTACGGAACTTCTGTTCTTTGGTTGTTTTATTGAAATATCCTGACTGTGATTGGAGTATGAATGAAATATTACAGTATTTCTAAATCTTATCTTATCAAATTTTGTATCTTCAACTTTTGAGCTACGCGGACTGACCTACAAATATCGAATAAGGCGACCAATTTGAAAAACTTTTTATTTCTGCCTGCCAAGCCTCGCAAACCATGTGAAAACTCAATGGTGTTCTAACTTTTACACAAGCAGAGTTGTGTGCCACAATATTTAAAGTAGAGATAGTGAGTCTGAGTGTGAGTCTCCCAATTAGTAGGGCATTTGTGTTTGCAGACTAAATAGATGTTTTGATTCGGTTTATTTGATTTGATTTTTTGAGTTTGTTTTGTTCTCTTGATAGCTTCCAAGAAGGGCGAGCGTTACACTTTCAACTACCAAACTGAAGTCGTCCACTCAATCCCTGGAGGAGCCAGCAGGCAAATTGGTCTGCTGTTGCAGTGTAAATGTCATGTGACCATGGTCAAGAGCGATGAGACCCAGATTAAGGTAAACCGTGATGTCTTAATTCATACTGGCAGAAATTGAAGATGTATCTATCGTAGTTATGTGTGCATGTGGTCGGTTGTTGTCGGTTGTGGTCAGTTGTTGTCGGTTGTTGTCAGTTGTGGTCGGTTGTGCTCGGTTGTTGTCGGTTGTTGTCTGTTGTGGTCAATTGTTGTCGGTTGTTGTCGGTTTTGTCGATTGTGGTCGGTTGTATTCGGTTGTGGTCGGTTGTGGTCGGTTGTTGTCGGTTATAGTCATTTGTTGTCGGTTGTTGTCGATCATATATAAGCGGGGCTGGTAATTATTATATAAATAAATAAATAAGAATAATAATAATAATAATTAATAAGTCGTTCAAGATAAGACCAACACATATATAATTCAACTTTTCTTTTCTTCATTTCAGCTGGAAAATGTCCAACTTTCCCAACTCCAAATCGACCGCGGAAACCGTAGAACCTTGTCTGAGATCCAAGTCGACAAAGAGGCCATCCAAATGCTCGAGAAGAACCCTACTGAACTAGTGTTCTCTCAGTCGAGGAGAGTGAAGACCATCCGCGCAGACAAAAATGAGCCTGAATGGGTCTTGAACATTAAGAGAGGTATTGCTAACTTAGTCCAGGTTTCACCCAAGTCTGACAAGATGGAGACCAAGCAGATATTGACCACCAAAACCCCAGTTGTTATCGACCAGAAGGAGGTAGGGAAACATGCAGACTTATTTCAGCAACACGATCTGTTCTCATACACTCAGAATGTACAACAGAAAATCAAGAAAACAACACATCAGTTTAACATAACTCACATATGATTCTAAGAAAAACCCTTGTGACAAGGGAGGGAACAACACATCAAACACACTCAACTCACATAAAATCCCTTGTGGCAAGGGAGAGAACAACATATCGAAAAAACTCACATATGATCCTGAGAAAATCCCTCATGGAAAGGGAGAGAACAGCACATCAAACAAACTCAACTTTCATGCATATGAGATAACATATGCATAAGAGCATATGATATTTTTCTCATGTATCTGTATTTCACTTATACACCGAACGCATTTCAATTCATTAGATAGCATAAAGATCAACCAAAGTTTATTTAAACTCAGGTTCTCATTTTTAATCTGATTTTCTTTAGCAAACCATTGTTGGCCACTGCCCAGTGACGTACACCGTTGAACCATGGGTAATGCAGGACAAAAAGACTCTTCAACTCAACCAGGTCAACAAAGTCACCAAGACCATCCAGTACGAGAACTGTGCCGACAGACCAAGCTTGAAGGAAAGTATTGCATTTGGACAACTCTGCCCATCATGTAAAAAGGTGAATATATACATTATATTTCAAAAAGGTTGTCCAAGGCGATAGGTCATTCCAAGATAGAAAGGAATTATAGGCATACACCTATTTCAAAAAGGTTGTCCAAGACGATAGGTCATTCCAAGATAGAAAGGAATTATAGGCATACACCTATTTCAAAAAGGTTGTCCAAGACGATAGGACATTCCAAGATAGAAAGGAATTATAGGCATACACCTATTTCAAAAAGGTTGTCCAAGGTCGTTCAAACATAGAAAGGAATTATAGGTATATACTTAAACTTTGTAAAATCTTTCAAATCCAAGATGGCGCCGAGGTCGCCATTTTGAAATTACCCAGAAATCCATACCATCATTATAGTAGACAGTTATTTGTATAATATCATGTTATAATATTTCTAATAATGGCTAATATTATCTATTAATAGAGCCTTGGATATGTGTCTTACCTACGTCACGCCGGCCAAATCGAGCACATCTTGAAAGACAGTTATCTGATGGAAGCCAAGGCACATGAGCAACATGTATTCACTCCATACTCTGAGCTTGGTGGACAGGTCGAGGCTACTGTCAGGTAAAGGCTGGTAACTAGCTTCTAGAGAAGGGCCTGGAAAAGAATCAAAAGTCGATTAGGGCATAACTACGCATGCGTAGCAAGAGTTTTTTTTACGGCGGTAAATTTGATTCAGTTTGTGTACATTAGGAATGTCGGACTACAGTGTCTGAAGTCGATTTTTGAGAAATTCCCGGAATATTTCATCTTCAATTTTCGTGTACATAATCTTTGTTATATTGTTGATAAAAATCATGGTTATATATTATATTGATGCATCCTTCTATTTACAGACAACATCTTTGGTTCCAATCTGCGCAAAAGATTCAGAATGTCGGTAAGTAAGTTGTCTCTCAGATATTCGCTTTGTTGATATGCTATAGATGGACGTACAGTGACGTTTTTTTGTTTTTGTTTTGCCAACTAACAATTGTTTTAGAAAAAAGAAAATTAAAAAATCTATTATTGATAATACATATTTGTTTGTTTACCTATATTGCTGCAGAGATCGTGAAGGATCCAGTAGAGACAACTTTATTGATGAGGATCGTTCACCCTGAACAAGAAGTCAGACAGAACAAGAAATACAAACAAGGAATCCAAGATATGGTAATCAACCTATTTCTACACATTTTATTCCATCTCATAGTGTTACCTTCTTCTTTATTATCGTCATTTACCTTCTTCGTTATTATTGTCATCATTATAATAATTACCCATACACCAGTATCGTGTACTAAGATCATCATCATCACCACCATAACTAACAACAATATCATTGCTATCCCTATCATCATCATCATCATCATCATCATCTCAATCATCACCATCATCACAGCAGTCATCATCAATTTATTTCACTTTTCAATATCACCACAACAACTATTAACATCCTCCTCCTTTTCTACTTCTCTTCCCCCTCGAGCTCCTCATTGTCATTATCATCATATCATCAAAAGTCTTTTTGAATATAGTGAATAATATTGAATGTAATGGCAGTGAATGTGAGCGAACCTAACGTTAGAGCCCTGATATATCTTTGTTTACCACCATCACCATCATCATCACCACCATCATCATCATCAGTATCATTATCATCATCATCATCATCATCACCATCACCATCATCATCACCATCATCATCATCATCATCGTCACCATCATTATCATCATCATCATCGTCATCATCATTATATCATCACCATCATCATCATCATCATCGTCATCATCATTATCATCACCATTATCACCATCATCATCATCGTCATCATCATTTTATCATCACCATCACCATCATCATCATCGTCATCATCATTATCATCATCATCACCATCATCATCATCGTCATCATCATTATCATTATCAGTAGTCTTTGTTTACATCTTCTTTTATTTTATTTACATCAGGTCAAGAAGCTCCAGCAACAATTGGCCAACGAAGTGAAGAAGGATATCTCTAGTCACGTGATCCCAAAGATTGTCACGGAACTGGTTGCTCACCTGAGATTGTGTGACACCGACAGTCTCCAGCAGTTCCTGGAATTGACTCTGAAACAGCAAAACCAGAAAGTCAGGTGAGAGACAATAGCGTGTATGTGTGACGAAAAAAATGGTGACAAATGTATATTAAGATATTTCAGACTGCGTGACTACTTAATTAATATCTCTTGAAAATTTGATAATTTCAAACCAATAGTTTTTCTCAATGAATTCGAGAAAATTCAAAGTATAAAAAAATCTATCCGCAAGTTTGTACAGAATAGTGTAATTAGACAATACATATTTAGTTTTGTTCTCACTATTCTGCTGCAATGATATCCACAAGTTTGTACAAAATAGTGCAATTAGACAATACATATTTAGTTTTGTTCTCACTATTCTGCTGCAATGATATCCACAAGTTTGTACAAAATAGTGCAATTAGACAATACATATTTAGTTTTGTTCTCACTGTTCTGCTGCAGTGATATCCACTAGTTTGTACAAAATAATACACTTAGACAATACATATTTAGTTTTGTTCACACTGTTCTGCTGCAGTGATATCCACAAGTTTGTACTAAATAGTGCAATTAGACAATACATATTTAGTTTTGTTCCCACTGTTCTGCTGCAGTGATATCCACTAGTTTGTACAAAATAATACACTTAGACAATACATATTTAGTTTTGTTCACACTGTTCTGCTGCAGTGATATCCACAAGTTTGTACTAAATAGTGCAATTAGACAATACATATTTAGTTTTGTTCCCACTGTTCTGCTGCAGTGATATCCACTAGTTTGTACAAAATAGTGCAATTAGACAATATACATATTTAGTTTTGTTCTCGCTGTTCTGCTGCATGCAGTGATATCCACTAGTTTGTACAAAATAGTGCAATTAGACAATACATATTTAGTTTTGTTCTCGCTGTTCTGCTGCAGTGATATCCACAAGTTTGTACAAAATAGTGCAATTAGACAATACATATTTAGTTTTGTTTCAAAGATATATGGCGCAGAACCTAATCCTCAACTCAAAATAACCGGTGATAATTTTTCTCAGGCAACTCTGCATCGATGCAATGTCACTGGCCGGCACCAAAGAGTTTGTCCAGCTTCTACAGAAGGTTTTGACTGAGAAGAAGACATCTCAGATTCCTCTTCCAATGTTTAACCGCATCCTGACCAACATCGTGTTCACCCCTGAAGTGACGTCACAACACGTGGATACCGTCCTTGTAAGTACTATATACATATTTATAAATATAACTTTTTCATACAACCATAACTCCTTGTCGGGGCTCTTCCGTGAGGTTCACTCACATTTACTACCACTATTTACAACACAAGAATAAAGAAGCAAGTCAGTGGAGGATATTTCCATTAAGTCCTTGCATTCGTTGTTGTCTACATATAAACTTTTAAGAACGTTTATAGTGATATTTGAGTACCATTGAAGAAACAAGTTTACTTTTTCTTGCTTTGTTTTAGAATCTTTGCCAGAATGTTCCAGAGTTCCAGAAAAGCTTGGAAATCCGCCGTCAGTGCTACCTGTCATACAGTGCTCTAGTCAACAGGCTCAGCCAACGTCCTGATGCACAGCAGAGAACCGACATCCAGACAAGCATCCTGACTTGTGTCAAGGTATGTCCAATAATAGAATAGGGAAAACCTGGCCCGATAAGATGTATTCCTGGACCAACTTGTCCAAATATTACTTAGCAAATTATCATCGATGAAGCTTTGATTCATATTAGAGCAAGGGACCAGGGCGGATCCAGAAATTTGTCAGAGGGGATGTTCCAATTGCAAATGAAGGTTTCTAGTAGTGTTAAGGGGTGTCCGGTCCCTAAATGCCTTAAATAAAATAAGGGTAATTGCGGCGCTAGGGTTGCCAATAGGAACACCCAGATCCGCCCCTGAGGTATATCGGATCCGATAAGTTGTTGTATTCCTGGAACAACTTGTCCAACACTATATCAGCATCTTTACTTTATTTTAGTACGCATATATAAAACAAATTACATATGTAAAGATGCTGATACATTGTCACAGCAATATAACATAGTGATTTTTGTTGTTGTTTTCAGCACCTCCAAGAGAAATTGCAAAATGCTCAAAATGTTGATGAGAAGCTTTGCTTTATTAAAGCAATGGGTAACGCTGGTCTACAACAACACCAGAAACTGATCCTGCAGCAACTACAAGACCAGAAGCAGTCCATGGTCCTTCGTGTGGAATGTGTCTGGGCCCTGAGAAGAATGGTCAGCTCTGAGCATAGATGCAGCGTAAGAAATCCTTGTTGAATATCAATCATTTCTGTAAATTGTTAGCACCTTTGTCTAGCACCACTGTAGTATTTGACAAAAGGTGCTTTTGCACAGGGAAAGTCTTGATTTCTTGCAAAAATATTCACAAATTCCAAGTCATGATCAAGCACAAAAATATGTTATCGCCTAAAATTAGAAACACATTTGAATTTATTGTGAATCACATTACATCAAACAAATAAAAAAAAAACACATCAAACAAACTCAACTCGCATATCATGCTGAGGCATCCTCTGACACAGTCTACGTTAAGAAACAATAAAAGGAGTCTCTCTCTCAAAAATAGAACAAAGCTAACACAAAGAATAAAACAGTTCCAAGTACACGGAGAAGAATCTAAATTTTTAGTCTTCTCTTCTCATACATGTGATTGGATTGTCTCCCGGCACAACGGTCTGGTCTCGGACGCATTACATATACTAACCACACTCATGATTGTAAACTGCGTGGCAGCAATGTGCGCCTTCATATAGCAGTCCGTTAGGTCCTCCACATTTCTCATGTACACTGAGAAATCTGTTTTCAGTTTCTTTTATCCCTGCTTACGGTGAGACCATTATTATTATTACTATTATTATTATTGTATTAATTATCGATGTCTATTATATCAGCTTACTAACAAACTCATCGAGATCTTCCATGACCGCGAACAACACCCAGAACTACGCATGGCAATTGTGGAGTTGCTGCTGGACAGACAGCCAAGCTTTGTCAACATGCAGCTGTTCTTGAACGCCGTCATTAGAGAGACACAGAGCAAGGGACCAAGATCAAACCAGGTTGCATCGTGGGTAATCTCCAAGTTGTCTTCGATGGCCTATTATGATAATGTTATCCTCAAGACAAGGTAGGTTGTGGTTTATACTTTAACATATTAGTTTGAATTGAGCGTTTATTGACAAGGGTTAAATAGCTTTGTGGTAGTACTAACACGGGTGAAAACGCACTGCGCATGTTCGGATTTCCTTTTGAACAAAGACTAACTGAAGATTTTACAAATGGTTTCATGTTATGTATTATGCGAATTTCTTTTGTATTATTTTACCAGAGAGAGAAAACAACTAATGTAATGTGCACTAACATTCCACGAACTTTCTTAAATTTAAAGATTTACCAAACGACGGTAAATCTCCAATGGTTTTATTGTAAATACGACCGTCTTCCGAGCGTGCACAGTGCGTTTTTTACCCTTGTCGGTTGTATTTGATAACAGCAGCAACAAAACTAATTCCGACAATAATAACAATAAATTTACCTTGTAAACTGTTCTACATTTACAGACTTTTAAAAACACTAAAACTATATATATAATACATCTTGTTCTAGCATTTTATACCTCGAACGCTTTTATAACTATCATGCTTTGTATTTTTTATATGCAAATAACTATTTGTTATCATTGTAAATTATTCTTGAAAAACCTTTTATAGGAAGATTAATAAAATGTATATATGTATGTCAGCAATTTCTCAATACCATCTCAGAAGATCCATTTACACTTTCATTCCATCTCTTTCACAGAGCTTCTCGTGCTCGCCGATGCCTGAGCTCTGCCCGACAGTACGTCAGTAAGACAGACTTTGGAATCGAGTACTCCAAAGCGATGAGAATCGCCATGTACTCTGACCACCTCCTGAGTGGACTGGAACTGGAGATGAACAAAATGAACGTACCGGAGAGCTATCTTCCACGTAACATGAACGCTCGACTAATGATGCATATGATGGGCCATCGATTCGAAATGATTCAGGTGAGTGTGCGCATGCGTCATATTCTTTTAGCCTCAATGAACGACCGAGGTGGTCTGGGTACGAGAATGCTTTCTTCCTGTGGAAATAAGATTAAACAAAAAGTGATACAGTACAACGCCTTCATCGAGACCTCCTATATAAGCAAAATTATCCAATCACGATCGAGAATATGAACTATAGAAACGCTACATCTGTTTGGTTTTTGTCATAAATGCTTATAAGTTGGATCACGCGATCGAGAATACGAACAATGGCATCTAATCTATGTACAAATGTTTGATTTCTTACTTAAAGTGTTTATAATTTTCATTATATGTGAATTAATTAACGAAAAACGTTATGATTGAAAGAGAAACATGCATTTAGCCTAACTAAATAAGAGGACATACCACGCAAAACTATCGTGAATTGGTTAAATTTACAATATTAATATTGTTGTCTGTTGTTCTAGGCTGGAGTCCGTATCGAAGGTGTGAAGGACATCATCCAGGACTTAGTCTCCGAGATCCACTCACGACAAAAACGATCACTCTGGTCTACAGTATGGGACATGTTCTCGGGCGAAGAAGAGAATCCATCATCTCAATCTACTCAGCGTTCTACTCAGCAAAAAAACAACCCTACAACCAACCCCGTTAGCAGCAGCACCGACGAATCCAGCAGTTGGGGTAAGAAACGTTGCTGGCTATTACAGTGTGGATACTCGAACCGTGAACACTTTGAGTTTTTTGGGTACTTTTTTACCCACTTTCCTTTAGTGAATAGATTAGAAATAAGATTTAATATGAACACATAGTGTATTAGAACTCAATACTGCTTCATTTTTAGAGGTTTTGGAGGATTAGAAGGTTAAGAAAATAATAACATAAAAAAGTTAAGTTTTCACGGTTTGAGTATCCTCACTCTAAGTCATTTGTACATTCTATGTAGCTTTGAGTAGCTTTAAAAAAACCCGTATAATTATTTAAATGACTAGATTATCTACAGAACGATTATCCTCATTTTCATTATCATCATCATCTTCATGCAAAATCAACATCTCCATCACCACCACCACCACCACCACCACCACCATCATCATCATCATGCATGACCATCATCAATGGTATCTTCATAATCATCATCATCATAGTGAACATCAACTTCTACGATCATCATCACTATCATCTAGATTATTTCCATCATCACAACCACCATCATCACCAATGACATCTTCATAATCATCACAATCATTATAGTCATCATAATCATCACCATCGTTAACTTCATCACCATCATTATTGACATCTTCAAAAATAATCTCCAGTATCTTGATGACACGCGAATAATGATTGTAAGCGACTAATAAATACCAGTATCTTGATGACACGAATAATGATTGTAAGCAACAATAAATACCTCAATAATAACCTCCATTTCTCTTGAAATGAAAAATTATTGTAATTAACACTAAATATCTCCACAATGGCTTGATTTTCAGATGACGAATTTGAAGATAGCCTCAACCCTTCAACCAGAGCAACAAGACCAACCGCTGGACAAAGGTCAACACGACAAAGTTCTAGCCAGAGACCAACCACAAGATCTCAGAACGAAGTGAGTGTTATATCATCTATACATGTTATCGTTATGCTAGCTAACACCATTATTATTATTTTCAACGTACATCATCATAATCATCATCATCACCACCACCATCGTCATAATAATCATCGTAATCATCATCACCTCCACAATCATCATTATTACCATTATCATCATCGTCATTGTTACATGTATCAACAAATTGTCATCATCATCACCACAATTTCATCGTCATCATCACCACCATCATCATTATCGTTATCATCATCGCCATCATCATTATCATCACCATCATCATTATCGTTATCATCATCACCATCGTCATTATTTTAAACATATCATCCCTGCCACCACCATCATCGATCGTAATCATCATTATCATCGACGCGATTATTACATGTACCAGCAAATTGTCATCACCATCATCACCGCACTTTCATCGTCATCATTATCGTTTATCGCATTCATCGTAACCATCATAATCTCTAACACGATGTGCATAATTAAATCCATAAGCAATCATCGTATTACCATCATCATCATCATTATCGCAATCATCGTAACCAGCATCATCATCATCATCACCACCACCAACATCATTATCATCATCATCGTGTACCATATCATAATCTCTAACACAATGTGTACAATTCAATCCATTATATTAGCAATCATCACCACCATCATCATCATCACCATCACCATCATCACCACCACCATCATCATTATAATCGTGTACCATATCATAATCTCTAACACAATGTGTACAATTCAATCCATAAGCAATCATCACCACCATCATCATTATCATCATCATCGTGTACCATATCATAATCTCTGACACAATGTGTACAATTCAATCCATTATATTAGCAATCATCACCACCATCATCATTATCATCATCATCGTGTACCATATCATAATCTCTGACATGATTTGTATAATTCAATCCATAGCAATCCCCCAAGAAGCCCGAGGTAGCAATGTTCATGAAAGTGTTCGGTCAAGAAGTCAAGTTTGCAAGGATTACTCCAGACATCCTTAACGAACTCGCTAGTCAGATCACTGATTTGCTTTTGGGGAAGAAAAGCGAGATCCAGACCGCCCTTGGAGGTAACTTACTAGATGTTTGCTTATCTGTTTTCGATTCGGTTTTGGTTTTGGTTTTGGTTTTATATTTTTGTTTTTTTTCCTGAATGATGATTGTATTCCTTTTATTACTTATTCGTTTGTTTGTTTGTCCTAATAATTATCATCATAATCATCATCATTTTTTCTTCTTCTTCCTCTTCCTCTCCTTCTTGTTCTTTTTCTATGTTTTCTTGTTTATCTTGCTCTTGTTCTTTTGCTTCTTCATCAGTATCTTCTAGATCTTCTTCTTCGTCTTGTTGTTGTTGTTGTTCTTTTTCTTTTCCATCCTTCTTCTTCTTCTTCATCTTCTTCTTCTTCTTCCTCTACTTCTTCCTGATCGTGTTTAACCACCAAACGTCGTTTTCCAGCCATCAAGATATCGAAGGACAGCATTACCATTAGCCAACAGATCACCAAAGCCTTCATGGCCGTCCATGCGCGTCAACTCGAGCCAACCATTGCAGGTTGGCCACTTCACCTTCACACCATGTCAACCGCTGTTACTCACATTGAGTCTGACGTCAAGATCACGGTACAGCCATCCTTGTGGAAGATAACGTCAGCCAAGGAAATAACAGCGTCCTTCAATGTCAGGCCAAAGTATGTAGAAAACCACCACTATCATCATGGAGATTATCATCATAAACATCATCATGATCATCATTTTTGTTATCGCCATCAAAATCATAATTATCCTTCATGCACCATCATCACCATCACCATCACCATCATCATCACTATCATCATCATCATTATCATGCTCACCATTATTGTCATACACCATCATTATCAACATCGTCGTCGTCATCATCATCACTATTTCCATTATCACAATCCTCGTCATGCACCATCATCATCATAACTATCACCATCATTACAATAATTATCACAATCATTAACGTCATCTATGTACCACCACCATCATCATCGTCTTCATCATCACAACCATCATCATCAAAACCATCATTATCATCATCATTACCATCATTAACGTCATGCACTATCATCATCATCATCATCATCATCATCACCACAATCACCATCATCATCTCTATCCCATCTTCACCATTATCTCAATCACCATCACATTGTATTCTTGCCATTTCTCTCACAATCAAAACCAATCAAAGTAAATGATTTATTTTCGATTCACCAGGGTGTCAGTATTCACATACAGCACCATTCAGATCCATTCACCATTCGTCCGTGTTGGAATCAAGGCTCAGAACTACATGCAAATGAACCCAAGCTTCAACTGGGAGATGTCAGGAAAGACAGGCAACTCGTACACCTTCAAGTCTCAACTCCCAACACAAAGGACAGATATCTTTGTCATCAGGTATTGATTCTTGAGTTTGCGTGACGCTTTATGACGGAACTACGTGACACTTAATGAGATTGCGTGACGCTTTATGACGGAGTTGTATGACACTTAATGAGATTGAGTGACGCTTTATGACGGAATTGCGTGACACTTAATGAGATTGTGTGACAATTTATGACGGAATTGTGTGTCACTTTATAAGATTGTGTGAGGCTTTATGACGGAACACTTCATTAGATTGAGTGACGCTTTATGATTGAGTTGCGTGACACCTAATGGGATTGTGTGACGCTTTATGATGGAATTGCATCACGTATTCTGATGGAACTGCGTGACACTTAATGAGATTGTATGATGCTTTACGTCGGAATTGCGTCACGCATTCTGACGGAACTGCGTCGTGACACCTGTGAGATTTTGGTGAACAAAACTTTCATGAAAATATAAACAAGTTAATTTTATTCTATTTGTTCTTGTTTGCAAGCCCTGACCCAAGCAATCCCAACGCAGTTGGAGTATGCGGTGTTGTTGCAAGTCTAAAAGTCCAGCAATTCCAGCTTCAAGAGAAGGAAGTCGAACTAAAACTTTCTCAGCAATATATGAATGAGGTAAATACTTTAAAATTGAAAAATATTATTCAATTTAAAAATATTTATATTAAGAATATATAGGAATTTTTCGGTCGAATTTTATTTTATGTTTTTCTAATGAATTTGTCTCCCGTTGAATGCACGTATATCTGGATATTTTTTGAATTTGCATAACTTTTTCGTTGTGATTGGACTTCCGTCAACCTGTCAAAACTGAATATTTTGTAAATCTGTAACTTTTTCATTGTCGATTTGCCCTCAAACGTAACTGGATATTTGATTTTGTGAATCTGTAAAAAGTCATTTTCGACGCTAACATTTTGTTTACAAATGTGTTATTTTGTTGTTGTTGTGGATTTAAAGTATCCGAAGACTTCAGCGAAATTAAATCATCAACGCTAATTAGAATCACGTTGGAATGTGCTTGTTCGGTACCGCCCATCGAAAATTTCCAGATCACTGATTGGTTAATTCTTAATTACAACTACAGCAAAAACCAAACTGAATTTCGACGTGAATTTCTTACAATTTCGACCAAAATATTGAAAAAATAAAACCATTGTAAATATTAAAACTTTTAGATGAAAGTGTTATTGTGGAAATTCAAAAAATATTCATATATAATATGCATTTTTCAACTTGTATCGAAAATGTTAATCTTGTTATCGTAAATATGACGAATATTATTTCTAAAACATATGCATTTTTATGTACGAGTCAAATCCAAAGGTGCCCATCCCCCCCCCGGGCAAACCCCCGGGCATTTGACTTTTTGAAAAAAAATTGGTCAAATTCCCCACCATCTGGGCAAACTGAACAGTCAAATGTCCCACTATTGAAACAACAGAATGGTCAAATGCCCGCCCCTCGAGCTCGAGTCAGTGATAAACTCAAATTTTACTTTAAGTAGAAAAGAAAATACTTAAACTTCCTTCTACTACATGACGTCTCATGAATATGGTGGACAAAACTTGTACAATCAAATATGAAGGAAAATTTCAAAAAACGTTGAAGAAGAGAATGGTTATTGGCAATTTTTGATTGGTGATTGCACGACCGAAAGATGGATCTCGATATAATTCACAAATCTATCTTAAAAACTGAAAGAACTTGGATTTTCTTTGCACTTTTCGACTCTAAAACACAAAGACAAGCATTTATACTTCGTCAATTTAATTTTACTTGTGAAAGAACAGTACCCAGAGCTCCTTTGCAATCGCTGTTCGTCAATCGCCAATTCTTTCTGACGTTTTTAACTCGTGGATCGAAGATCTTCGAGTTATTGGGATGGGGCTTTTGAACCGGAAGTGTCACTCACTCACTCACTCACTCGCTCACTCGCTCACTCACTAGACCGTCAGTGTAAACTTTTGAGCCCCAACATCTCGGTCAGCGTACTTCGAGCACATGGATATTTGATTCGTCTGAAGGAATGATTTTTCGGTCGAAGTAATCGCGAATACTCTCATATTTTATGTGCTGACGCCACACGATTCGCAGTAGAATTACACATAAGTTTATGTCGAATGTTTTCGGAAATGGTCACTGTGAATTTTACTAAAGATCATGCAATTTACGAGCGAACTAAGCGAGCCAACTTATTATGATCAAATTTATCGAGATATCTTCCCTGCTATAAACAGAAGCTACTTTTTATCCATCCTTTCATAATGCTATGGAATGGATTCACAACCAGTTACAAAGGACGAAGCTGTTATTACTGGATATTTAACAGTATTTCCGGTAAGCATTCTTAGAGAGTACGATACACACTAGAAGTGAAGACAACAACAGTATAATAGTTTAGTGATGTTGTTGGGTAAATATATTGCTTATTGTAACTATTTCTTTTATATTTTTGATTAAAGTAACCAGTTTATCTGTCAATAGTTTAATTTTATTGACTACTATTAATTCGTACAAATTCGAACGGCGATTGAAACAGGCGATTCTCGAGCTCTTAGCTTCTTGCACAGAACAACAAACTTATTCGCAAAACTTAAATCGCTTCACCCTATTATCTAGCAGTTCAACTTAACGATCTATGTATATGTAGATGAAAGTAATATTTCTTTCTTTACAATATGTGAGATAACGTGATCGGTTTTAAACCTCCAGGTTGACCTCGACAACAACAAATAAACAGCTAAAACGGCCTCTCTAAAAACTACACCCAACAGCCCAAATCGCCTCAAATATAACACCAATTGCTTCAATGACTATCTAATTTGCTTTTTCTGGCGTTTATTTTGCAAGAACAACTTAATAACACTGTTTCTTAGACACTCTTTGAACTCGCATGTATCTCTGCACGAACCGAAGATCGAACCAGGTAAATATCAGACTTGTCAGCGGATCACGGACTGAGGGAACGACGGACCGTAAGGGAAACGGACGACAACCAAAAAAATACAAATAAAACAACAACATTGAATACTTATTTTTCGCTTCAAATCATCTCAAGCTAATCCGAGAAAATAATTACATAATCGTAATGGAGCGGTCTAAACTGTAAGCGCTTTCAAAATGTTCTAATTATGATCCACGAGTTGGCCATAGGTGGCCTTTGATTTGAGATAGGTGTATAACAAGGAAAAACTATCTATCAATTCTTTGCTTTTCGTTTCCGTTCCCGTGTGACTTTTGCCTGATCATGGGCTACCTGTGGTTAGGACTCCAATGCTTTCTGGGTATTTTTAAAGATGGCCGACACTCGTCAAATGCCCGCCCGTTCAAGTAGCTAATCGGCGTCAAATTCCCCACTATACGGAACCCAAGTCTTGTCAAATGCCCGGGGTTTGCCCGGGGGGGGGGATGGGCACCTTTGGATTTGACTCGTACATTACCTTCAACATTTACGATTTTGTGTAGATATATTATTCAACTCAATTGTAGTTTTTTAACTTGAATATATTCTAAATACAACTATAAATATTGCTAACAAATCTCTAATATTTTATTGTACATTGTGGTTTGTTGAAATAGCTTTTTCATAATAAATATCACAATTAAATCTCTAAATAGAATATATTCTTGCAAAGAATCGCAAATTTTATCTTCTACAGTCTTAATTCCTTGCTATAACTTTGTATTTAGTAATCTAACTCAATTTTAGCTAATAGCTATCTTCATATTTTTACTTTAAAATATAAATATTATCGTTCAGCTTAAACATTTTACCTTCAAATACGATATTTGCAATTTAGTTTTTTACGATAAATTGGACTTCGCTCTTGACTTAGCTCAAGTTAAGCAGGTTTACTAGTTAAAATATACATATAACTGCTACAAAGTTCACCAATTTTACCTTCAGAAATGCAGTTCTTTGAACTATTTCTTTGCAGTATTCGAAAGACACATGCTACGATGACCAAATCACTGGTGTTTCAGTCTGCGTCAAAGGCAAATGCCCAAACTTTGCAACCCTTCGCTTCAGCGATGTCCCTGTATTCCCATCTGTGTCAATGTTCAACTACCGAGTTCAATTCGTGCCAAAAGACCAAGCCAAACAAGCTGTATTGCAATTTAATGTCGACCAGAAGCAAAGTGAGTAGCTGTGTATGTTTGTGAGTTTTTGTTAGGGGAGGGGTAGGAGGGGTTGCAATTGTTTCAGTGTTCTTTGTTTCAATAATTCATGTCGGGTAATTTTTAATTGTAGAATCATGAAAACCTTGAGGAAAATTGCTGTAAAGAACAATGTTACTATTTTTTTAACAAAAGTTTGACCAAAGCGATAGGTCATTCCAAGATGGAAAGGAATTATAGGCATACAACTATTTCAAAAAGGTTGTCCAAGGTGATAGGTCATTCTAAGACGGAAAAGAATTATAGGTATACACCTATTTTAAAAAAGTTGTCCAAGGCGATAGGTCATTCTATAATGGAAATTTACTATAGGCATACACCTATTTCAAAAAGGTTGTCCAAAGCTATAGCTCATTCATTAAATAGTGGAAATGCATTATGGGTATATATCTCACTCACAAAAATAGTGTTTGCACCGCAATAAATGGCTTCAGTTTATTTTAGTAATGTTTTAGTAATATTTTTCTATAATCTATCTATTTTTCAGAGAGTCAAGGTGATATTATCTTCAGAACTGAAGGCAAAAAACAACGCAAGATTGTTGCCCGTTATAACTACGATTCCCAGAAGAACCGACTATCCTTCAAAGTCAAGGAAAGTTCAGGAATTCCATATTTGAGAGGCAAGACTGCCTTGACCTTCGAATTCCAAAGCTTGAAGAACATCAAAGCCACATTGATGCACGGTATCTTCCAGTGGACTTTGCAGAGCAAAATCATTGGCTTTGGTCGCCAGATGACAGTGGAAATAAAATGGAACAAGGTAGAAATTACTGTCATACGAAACACAGAAACACCGACGCAGTCCACACTAGTTTAACCACTTATTCAGTTTGCACATTTTACTCCAATTGTTTTCTTACACTAGTTTAACTATACTAGTTAGCATACATTTTTACTCCAATTGTTCACTTAGAAACACTGACGCAGTCCACACTAGTTTAACTGCTAGATATCGTACATTTTTACTCAAATTGTTTCCCTAGAAACACTGACGCATTCCACACTAGTTTAACCGCAAGTTATCGTAAATTTTTACTTCAATTGTTTCCCTATATAGAA
>OX459105.1:1569367-1716867 GCA_949775045.1 Metridium senile
TAATCAAAAAATGAGTTCATTTTCGAGCATATTGTTGATTTTATTTGATTCATCAATTATTAAAAAGAAGCTAGTTTTAAAAAGAGATATCGAGGCAAAAAGCTGCGCCAGTTTGGCAACGGTTGCCTTCCATTAATTGAAAGCATTTTAGCTTGATCGATCTTGCGCTTTTGAGACGAAAAGGAAGCGAAAAGATTGAGCATCAAGATTTCTTTAATTACACAAGATATAACTAAAGGAAAGTAAGGCAAAGAAATTTGCATTTTAGGCTCCATTTTGTGTGGAAATGCCGACCATCAACGATGCTATTACACAACGTCGCTTTAAGCAAGTAAATTTTCTCGTCAATGCCGGAGTAAATTTGAATTCTCAAAACTCTCACGGTAAAACACCTCTTATTCAACTGTGTGAATTAGAGCCAGAGGAAAAAGCAGTACTTTTAGCGAAGTTTTTCATCGCTAAAGGAGCAAAAGTAGATGGCGTTGATAAGGAAGGAAAAAGTGCTTTAATGCACGCTATTTTAAAACGAAGGGACAAACTTGTGACACTATTTCTTGGAGCAATTCTCGACTTCAATTTGAACGGAAAAGATAGCGATGGAAATACTGCTCTCGCTCATGCAGCTACTGTGGGGAATGCGAAAATAGTTCGCGAAATTGTTCAAAGTTTGAGAAAATTTGGGTTAACCGTAGATGTGAGAAATAAAGAAGGTTTGACTTCATTGATGATTGCGGCAAAATATGGCCATCCATGTTGTGCCAAAGTTATTTTAAATGAAGGAAAAGCAGATAGATTTATTAGAGACAACGTTTCATGGAAAACAGCTTCAGAATGGGAGAGCAGAGCTCAAAGAAAACAGCCACAATTCGATCAAGAAAGAAAAATTACATCGTCTCCATCTTCTACAAGTTTGAGTTTATCGAAATCTTCTCAGAGAAGTGAAATTCGGCGTCTTTTTCATGTTTATCAACAGCAACTCTCAACGACTTACAGAATTGGTTTCGACAGTTCAAAAGCTGTGAACTTATATGAAAGCATTGGTGTTCACAACAAGATTCAAAATGAAGCCGAACGTTTCCCAGACATGGAAAAGACTTCAACCGAAAGTCAAACAAGGTTTTTGTTAACTAAAACAACCGCTGTTGCGAGATTTAAGAGGAATAGTTTTTCACTGAGCGCTCGAAAACTTCAAGGCAAGAAGGAGAATTTGTCTGTGTCATTTCCACCTGGGCCTTCGCCTTTCAAAGAACTTCGTCGTGAAAATAGCAAAGAAAATCAGGCGAAATTTGAAACTGAGAAGCAAAAAAATGCTCGCCCAAGGCGCCCAATACGGTCTAGGTCGGAAATTTTGTACAGCAAGCTGAACAACATAAAAGAAAAAGAAAAGGAGAGAGAAAAAACCTTTCATTGTGATGGCCGTTTACCGAGGATTTTACTACAAGAAGCTAGAGTTAAGGCTTCTCCAGTTTTGACAATTCTTGAAGAAAATGAAAACATTGACCTTGAAAAACAAACAATTAAGTGAACAAACAGATAAAAGATGATTTAAAATTGCAGAAATTACGAGAATTGAAAAGTAGGTAAAATAGTATATTAATAAAATGCAAAAAACTTATAAAACTAAAATAAATAAATAAACAAATATTTGAAAAATTATTCTGAGGCTTTTTATTTTCTTTGAAAACGGTAAATTCTTTTGGACAAAAATCCATTGTTATATAGCACATAAAACTGCTCAAAAGTTACATTTTTTAGAAGTAAAAACTTTAACGCTTAAATTTACTGATTAAGAAAGTTTATTTTAACTTTTGCAATTATTATAATTAATTAATTAGAAAAACTATATCGTAATTGCTACTAATGAGTTCAATTTTGACGCGTTTGCGCATTTTGGGCGGGAAACACTCAAATGGCTTCTTAATTACAACCAATCAGATCGCCCACAGTGCAGGTTGTAAAAAATGTCAACTACAATTTGATGAAAAACGTAAAAAATATAATTCAAATTATATTGAATTACCTAATGATTTGATAATGAATAATTTTAACTATTAAAGCGGAATAAAATAAAAATAATAATATTGTAATTCTAAGTTGAAATATTAATAAACAATAATTGTAGTAAAAATATGATTGATTTATTTCTTTGTTTTTAATGTTGCTATGTGACAAAATATTAGATAATTTGGTCATAAATTCTCATTTTTTCTAACTTTTTAATATTTTATAACATTTTTCTATAATTAAATATTGAACAACTTACAAAATAATAAGTATTTCAAGTTTTAAAATGTGTTTGAATTTAAAGCCAAAACTTCCTTGTTACAGTAGAGCGAAAACACTAGAACCATGAAACAAAATCAAATTGTTAGTGTGTAATAGTTCTTATTTAGCGACTATTAGTTACTATAAAAGACAAGTAAAGTTGTAATGAGGTATTGTTTCCTTTTGTATTTTGTTGTTTCTGGTTGAGTGATACTGACTAAATAGTCACTAAATAGAAACTATTAGTTAGTAACTATTTTGCTTTTATTTTATGGTTCTAGTGTTTTCAGTCTCGGTTTTTTTGTTCTTAACAAGAATCGAGATGTTGTTTTTGAAGTTTGACTATAGATTAGTTCTTAACATACTTTTCAATTTTTTTAAGTTTGACAATAAGGCTACAGAAAAACTCAAATCTATTTAATACAATGAATTACGTAATTCTTTGCAATGTGTTTCAATGTACAAAGTTCACAGCTGAATGTGTTGCTTAAAGACCACCAACTTTGATAACATTTTCATATTTTCTGACATGTCCATCCTACTTGAGGTAGAGCTTACATAGACTTGACCAGTCATTGGTTGAGTTGACGTAAGCTCTACTTTCGAGGACCTGTTAGGGGCTAAATTGTAAATAATGATTTACCAAAAATAAATTACAAGCGAGTAATCCTAAATTGGTCCTAAATACTGCAAAAATATTCCATAATCCTTAAACTTTTGGGTCAATAATCAATATCCCTGCTCTACAAACCCCTAATAATCCATAATCCTAAAGTTACCCTAACAGGGCCTCACTTTCAACAGTTTGATAGATCATAAAACCAAAAAAAAAATTCAAAGTAATTTTCCTATCAGTACCAGAATGGTTCACTACTGTTGTCTATCATTCAAATATTTAAACCATCTTGAGAACAGAAGTACAATAGACCTTACAGTTCTTATCCAACAACCTTTAATAGCCTTGATAGTGTAAACAGGTTCCCATTTAAATCTGTACTTTCCCATATAAATCTGTACTTATGCAAATTTTGTTGATGTGTGCTAAACACACAGATCAACCAATCAGAGAAGTTCACTTCGGAAATAATATACTCTGATTGGTTGATCAGTGTGTTTAGCACACATCAACACAATTTGCATAAGTACAGATTTAAATGGGAAAGTACAGAATGATTTAAATGGGAACCTGTTTGTAATACACCTAATCCAAAAAACGTTGTCTGGTCCGCCGCACAGTCCTCGCGCCAAGACTGTGAAAGATATTGGTTATATCTAATCAGTAATTAATTTATTTGCATGTTCACACTCTAGTGTGGTACTTTTTTCAACAAAATAGTGTTGTGCCTACTTTTATTTTCTTGTTTTATCACTCTCATCAAAATATTCACTGTGTTTTCCTTCACAGTCTTGGCGCGAGGACTGTGCGGCGGACCCGACAACTTTTTTTGGATTAGGTGTATATTCTTCACAATTTGACTACAGCCCATGGAATTTTGAAGTGTTTCAATTGTTTGATAACGTGTACATTCCTTTTAAACATGTGTACATTCTAAAAATGTTGAATTTGCAAACAGGATTCATATTAAAATACAAATTGGTTGACTCAGGCTTGATTTTGGTTAAATTTATTCAGATTTTCTACACTTAGACCTTCCTTGTAACGATCACTGATGAAGGTCTAAGTATAGATCAAAACGTCTGAATAAATTTAACCAAAATCAGGCCAGAGTCAAACCAATTTGTATTTTAATGTGTACATTCCTTTTAATTTTTTCCATTTAAATTAATATAAAAATTACCTTGAGCTGTAGCCAAATTATAAAGAATACATAACATGCTATAGAGGATCTCAGTTTATCAATTCGAACTGTCAAAAGGTCGATTGGCACTAATTATTTCACAAAAGAAAGTAAGCAAAGCATTCTGGTCTTGGTAATACTGTGCTTTTCGGTTGAGCTTCAAACTGCTAAAGTTTTATTGGTTAGTTTAAACAATGAAACTATGCACTTATGAGGTCATAAACACAATGTTGTCAAGGCTAGGTTCATACGTTGTTAGTTGGCAAAATTTCATAAAATTCACTGTCTGGAATTAAAAATTAACTGTATCCTTGATTTCACCAATCAGAAATCAAGTATGTGGAATTTTGTTGCCCAACAATATATGAACCTAGCCTTGACAACATTGTGTTTATGACCTCATAAGACATAGTTTCTTCATTTAAACTAACCAATAAAACTTTAGCAGTTCCAAGCTCAACCGAAAAGTGCAGTATATGATTATATAATCATAATATCTAAAAGACTTGTTGATCTTTTGGATGTCTTTGAAAGAAGACAGAGTTCAGTTCCATTCTATTTTGTATAATAATTAAATCTCTTAAAGACTTGTGTAATCTATCAATTCTCAAACTTTCACTTTGTTAAACTTCATAATTGGTGGACGTACTTTAAAGGATTATCAACCAAGCGTGAGGTCTGTACAGGAAAATATCAAACCGAGGTCTAATATTTTTCTGGACAGACTGAACAAGCGAGGTTAACAAATCATTTATTATATGGCTTTTTTTCTTAGCGTTGTACGAAATCGCAAATATTTTAATCGTCAAATCTCTCATTATTGAATGAATAAACACTTAACTGGCTAAAAAACACTTTGCAGGTATGAAATGGTAAAACTTTAACAAAATATTTTTTGATTTCTCGGTCTGAAAAAAAGATGGAAATTGAACCGTTGTCATGGTAATGGTCTGATGGAAAAATATTAGACCGGAAATCAGCCAATCAGAGCGTGCATACTATTGTAGCCATATAATAAAGTAACATATTTTGTTATACCATTGTAATCAGAACAAAGAAACTTAACAAATACAGTGGTACCTCTAGTGGTCACCCTCAGGACTTTCCAAAGTGGCCACTTAATAGAGGTTGGAATAGAGGTATATAATAGGTATAGGAATAAATTTGGGACTTTTTATTGTGGCCGCCTAATAGGTGAGTGTTTAATAGAGGTACCCCTGTAGATCTATAGTTAAAATGGTTGGCAATCACAATATCAACACTTGTAAACACTATGCTCACCTATTTCTAAGAGATTCATTGACCTTTAAGATGCCATTGAAAGATACAAAGTTGTGTTCCATTTTTTTCATTCAGTATTTCTCTTTGGTTCCTTGTGTTTCAATTTCAAATGTTTCAACTTGATTGTTTTTTTGTTTGTTTTTGTTTAACTTGATTTGTTTGGAATTTTGCGAGAGAACATAAGGAATTTAATTCCTTCCAATTCAATATCTTTACTTTTGATGTTTGTGTTTAATAATATTTCCAAAGGTTACTTTCCAAGTACCAATACCTTTTTTCACTTTCTTTGTAGTCTGTGTGGGAAGCGATGGAGAGTATATTACCAAGTAATGACATTTGCTCTCTTTGTTATTCCACCTCCCGTCGGTACTGTGCAGTCTCATTTTAACAAGTACCAAGACAGAAGGGAAGATTTTTACTACATCTCTCTGTGAAATATTATGAGCTTCCTTACAGCGCATTTCATAATTATGTAACCATTGGCCTTCAAATACCAACATGAAAAAGGCAGTTTACGCTGCCGTCAATCCCAAAAAAAATCCAGTACCTACATTTTATCTTTGATATTTTGATTGACTCAAGTTAAAAACTGTATTTTACATGTTGTTGCCATTCTACAATGGCTGTATAGTTAAGCCTGGTTCACACGGCATCATAATCATAGTCATAATCATAAGCACAGTCATAAGAAATGGAGAAGTTTCCATTTTCTTATGATTATGACTATGACGTTATGTCGCACGTGTGAACCGTACAATCTTAGTCGTAAACGTGCTTATGATTATGATTTGGACGCCGTGTGAACCAGGCTTTATGAAAGGCACTTTATTATATAATTGTCAATGAAATACCTATATTTCTCTGCTTCAGAAATTTGATATTTTCACATGTGAAAATAACATGCTATTTAATAACATGCTATTTTAACATGTGGTGAAAATATTATCACTATGGTTAAACAGCTTTATGGAAACTTGTGTCAAAAAAGGTTTTCATTGATAATTATATAATAAACAGAACATTACATGGTCCCTTGCAGATATAAATTAAATCTTCTCGTTTTGAAAATCTCTTACTTGTTTGCTTCGCTCAATCGTGAGGGATTATTTCAACTCTTGAAGATAAAATTGGTATCTCTGTGCGCCCATTGAATATCCTCTAAGTTCAGGTAATATGGGAAGAAATAATTTCACAAATATCCTCCAATGTTTGTAACATGTCTGGAATAGCTGTAAATGAAGAAGCTGTTTCACAGTTGGTTTGAAATATTGTTCGGAGAAAAAAAAAACAGGTTAAAATCTCTCCTTCAAACTCCTACAGTTTCAAAATACTGTGAGCAGTGCAAACACTCCGTATAGCAATGCACATGGATATGCAACCAGTGGCTGTTGATGGTCCATAGCGAACGCCGTAACAAACAACTTTGACGACACTAGACTGCACCAGCCAATAGTGACTGTCGTTAAAATAGACCCCATCATCCCTTGCAGGCTGACTATTAACGCGGTTCCAGACAGGAAAACCATTGGCAGTAGACAGTACCCAAGGATGCTAACAACGATACCAAATGACACATCAGCCAAAGTCATTAAATTCAGGATTGCATACATTGCAAGGCACCCAAGTAAGCTATACCCATAGATATACCCAAAATGCACTTTGCCATGAAGTAGGAGAAAGCCTCCAAACGCTAAACAGAACAGAAAAGGTCCACCTAAGTCTGTATCGTCCATGATATGGATGTCTGTTTGTTTTAAAGGGTTTAGTACTGAAAGTGTCTTTTGCCAAACGTGGTCTAAGTTCAAACCAAGTTCTTCAAGCAACGGTGGCTCGTCTTCAAAACCAGTCGAGTGAGCTTCGTGCACTTCTTTTACTTCGTTAGAACCCACTGGTTGGTAGCTTTGAGGAGCATAATACTGTGGTTGTGCATTAACATTTGGATCGTAGTAGTTTTGGCCTCCATATTGCTGATCGTATCCCCCATGTTGACTATTGTAGTCGTAACCTTGATCATATTGTTGATTTTGGCCACTGTTTTCATCGTAATTCGATGGATAAAATCCTTCCTGGTAAAACCCTTGGTCGTCTTGATTATAGCCGTTAGTATATCCAGCCATGTTATGAAGAATTTCAATAGAGAAGTAGAGAATTTCTGGAGTTTTGGGAAAAACCGGATAAATTTCACAACTGAAGACACGTAAGCGAATTTGAAAGGTTCCAGCCTCTTCGCGGCTAACGAGTAATTGCCGAAACTTTGACGAACATTTATCGACTGTTTAGCATCAAATTGAAATCTAATTTTTCAAAATTACCATTCCCAAAATAAGCCAGAAACATCAAACTTCATTCCTTTTATCTATATTTGTAGTATTTTGGTAAAAAATATTTTAAATAAAGCAAAAAGTCTTATTTTTCTGAAAATCTCGAAATTCGGAAAACGCTCGTAAGGAGATCGTCATAAAGCCGAAGTTTTGGCGCAATATTTGTTATTGTTCGAGAATTCCTAAACGTTTTTGTCAAATTTGGACACGATTCTTCGTAACAATGAAAGATTTACTAGCCGAAACCAAGCTATTTCGCGTTGGACTGTACTTCAGCGCTTTGGTAGTGAGTTTACTGTATATTTTATGGAAAGCACTTGAAGTCAGCCGATCTGCAGAGCGAGTTTGTAGAAAGCTCTTTCTGCTACCAATCTTCGCTTTGTGTTCGTTAGCAATAACATGGCGAGAGATAATTATGTTTATCATCGATTTGTCAAAGACCTATCCTGATCTCAAGACTACTCTTAAGCAAGAAGAAGTTGTTGTTGAGGTAGGAACGTTTGTTTTCAAAAACTGAATTATAATGAGTTGTAGTTGTTGTACAAATTTATGTTTCGAAATGTACTACATTAATTAAGTTATGTAGTGGTTTTCAAAACTGAAGCTCGCCCATGCATTGCCTATTTTTTTGCATTAAAAGAGCGAAATCACTTAAACCACGATATCAAAACAAAACAGTTTAATACTAATGGTCTATATTTAGTGACTATTATTTTAGTTAGTATCACTCAACCAGAAACATAAGGGAAACAATAGCTGTTATTACAGTTATATGCAAATGATTTTGAACAATGGGTTGAAGTCAAGGCTTTTGGGCGAAAACAATAGGTTTGCCCAAAAGCCTTGATTTGAATCCATTGTTTGAAATCATTTGTATATAACTGTAAATATTATAACAACTATTCCTCATTACAACTTGACTTGTCTTTTATGAGTAATGCACCAGCTATCAATTTCTTGCCCTAACAGGGGGAGTGCGGGCAAAGTCAGGCTATTGAACTTAAACTTTGCCTGCACCTGGGGCTTCTCAATGTTTTTTGACAATAATCATCACAAAGTTCTGTGTCCACAATAGTAAATATATGAGTAAGTATATGAATTTGACATCCCCCATCCTCGGGAACCCAGGGGTAATCTTCTGTCGCTTGTTTCTCGCTTCCAGAATAAATACCCCTGGGAATGTAGTCTGTTGGAGCTTGTTACTGAAGTCAAAATTCAAACTTATTTAATGACTTTCTTTGAATGGTTATCTTGATTCTCATTGGTCGACCTAATAAGGTCGACCAATCAGGAAAGAGCTGAATTTTGACTTCCGGAACAAGCTCCAACAGTACACGTTCCCAGGGGTATTTATTCTGGAAGCGAGAAACGAGCGACAGAAGATTACCCCTGGGTTCCCGAGGATGGACATCCCCAGGATACTGGCTGTTGACAAAGAGATATGAAAAATGTCAATAGCCCCTGGGTATGCCAGTAAACAATTACAGAGTATCAATTTGATTTTTTTTTTTAAATATTTAAAATATTTTATTTCAATAATAACAACAACAGTACAGCATTAATTACAATTAACGAATACAATACTTACCACTAGGTACTGAATCCTAGATTTTTTTTATAGCTATTATTTACAAATAATAGATACTGTTTTTAGGTATTTTTTTAATATATTTGATATAAATAAATAAGTAATAAGGATAGAGAAAAAAAAAAAAGAAAATGAATTAAATAAACTAAATTATATCAATTTGATTCTATTCCATGGATAGTGTTAGGGCTATACCTTGAGAAATTGAGCTGGCAAAGATATGCAGCTTGGAGTGACTAGTATTGTTAAAAAATGAAAATTTAATCAATAGTATTTCAGGAATGAGTTCAAAAATTAAGAAGTGAATAATAAATGTCTTTGTCGAATGATTAATCATTATCACTACTACTACCATTGTTACAATATGTATCATAAACACTATCAGCATCATTATTTTCATCGTCACTACAACAACCACTACCAACATTATTATCATAATCATTATCATCACCTTCATATTCATCAGTATCGTGCTCAGCACCATCATCAGCATCATTACAATCATCATTACAATCACCATCATCATCGTATTCTTCATGATCATAATCATTAGCATCATCATATCACTATAACCACCATCATTAGCATCACCATCATCTTCATCAGTATCATGCTCAGCACCATCATCAGCATCATTACGATCATCATTACAATCACCATCATCATAATCTTCATGATCATAATCATAGTATCATAGCATCATAGCATAATCATAGCATCATAGCATCAACCACCATTATCATCACCATTACCATCATGTCATCATGCTCATGTACCATCATCTTCATCATCATTACAATCATCATCATCATCATTAATATCATTCTCAGCTCCACAATCATCATAATCATTATATCATCACCACCATCATCCTCATCATCATTACAATCATCATCATCATTACAATCATCATCATCATCGTCAATATCATTCTCAGCCGTACCATCATCATAGTCATTACAATCATCATCATCATCCTCATCACCACCACCACCATCATCAACATCATTACAATCATTATCATCCTCATCACCACCACCATCATCACTACAATCATCATCATCATCATTTATAACTACATTAACTATTATTCCTCATCTTTCCAGGCTTACAGATTAGTAACAAACTCTGTAGAGGGATACTGGTGGTCGTCACAGTTACTGATGTTCACACTTGTATTCATAGTCTTCATCAACACCAAGTCACGACAAATCAGCATGGCTACCCCAGAACTGTGTGCCTACATCTGCCTCGGCTTTGGCGGTGCAATAAGCACATCCTTCGCACTCTTCCTTTACCGCTATCATGTGACAGCCTCGATGGAAACAAAGCGAGTTGAGCACCATCAGATGTCACGCTGGAGCATCGCCATCCTTGCAGTTAGCCTTTGGCTTGCTTTTCTGTGTATCTTATTCCTGTACTATTCAATCGACCCAGCTTTTAAAGTGTACTTGTTGCTAACCCATTTGCTACTATTTCTACCATGTCTTCTTCCTTCGGTTCATGTCCATAGTTACACCACAACAGCAGCTAAAGGCCTCATTCCTTTACTCTACTTTCTACTCTTTGTGTCCCTTGCATGTCACCACTTTTACTTCACACATCTTGCACTTCCTGATGCACACCCAGAAACTTTCCATAAGCTACTGATAGCTGGGTTCGCACATCGTTGTCAGGCTAGCATCTCCTCCGATGCTGTCATGAGTTTTATTCTCAGTATTGTTTACTTGTTTTTGAAGTCTGAGAATAACTCGGCGCTTCTTGTTGTTGTTCCTTTCTTCTTTCTTTCTCCCTGTCTTTCACTTGGCTCTGCTTTTGCACTTGTAATGCTTTATGAAGAATATTTGTTGGAGAGAAAGATAGGCACAAAAGAAGACTAAGAACTAGTTGCACAAAATGACAAAAACAGTTTTGTAGGGTTCATACCATATATCTTGTGAAACAAAACTAAAAACTAAATATGTATTGTCTAATTGCACTATTTTGTACAAACTAGTGGATATCACTGCAGCAGAACAGTGAGAACAAAACTAAATATGTATTGTCTAATTGGACTATTTTGTACAAACTAGTGGATATCACTGGAGCAGAACAGTGAGAACAAAACTAAATATGTATTGTCTAATTGCACTATTTTGTACAAACTAGTGGATATCACTGCAGCAGAACAATGAGAACAAAACTAATTATGTATTGTCTAATTGCAGTATTTTGTACAAACTAGTGGATATCACTGCAGCAGAACAATGAGAACAAAACTAATTATGTATTGTCTAATTGTACTATTTTGTACAAACTAGTGGATATCACTGAAGCAGAACAGCGAGAACAAAACTAAATATGTATTGTCTAATTGCACTATTTTGTACAAACTAGTGGATATCACTGGAGCAGAACAGTGAGAACAAAACTAAATATGTATTGTCTAATTGCACTATTTTGTACAAACTAGTGGATATCACTGCAGCAGAACAGTGAGAACAAAACTAAATATGTATTGTCTAATTGCACTATTTTGTACAAACTAGTGGATATCACTGCAGCAGAACAATGAGAACAAAACTAATTATGTATTGTCTAATTGCACTATTTTGTACAAACTAGTGGATATCACTGAAGCAGAACAGTGAGAACAAAACTAATTATGTATTGTCTAATTGCACTATTTTGTACAAACTAGTGGATATCACTGAAGCAGAACAGTGAGAACAAAACTAAATATGTATTGTCTAATTTCACTATTTGTACAGACTTGTGGATATCACTGCAGCAAAACAGTGAGAACAAAACTAAATATGTATTGTCTAATTGCACTATTTTGTACAAACTAGTGGATATCACTGCAGCAGAACAGTGAGAACAAAACTAAATATGTATTGTCTAATTGGACTATTTTGTACAAACTAGTGGATATCACTGGAGCTGATGAACTTTGTGATAATGGTATCCTTCATTGTAATGTGTGATTTACATTAAGGATACTCGAACCGTGAACACTTTACTTTTTTCATGTTGTTATTTTCTGAACCTTCTACTGATTCGAAACATCTAAAAATGAAGCAATGAGCTCAAATACATTAAAGAGTGATACACTAAAGTTTGTTTCAAAGGTTAATGAAAACAACTATATTTACAACTAGTGTTCTTGGTATACTTCTGACAAATACCAAGTATTTAAGAACACTAGTTGTAAATATTGTTGACAAAAAGTGGAATAGTAAGTTAAAATTGAGTTCTTGTACTAGGTAATTGTTTTTGGAATTTTAAGAAGCAAAACTACTGTCAGAGCAATGTAAATAAGATGTGAAATATTTTTGTTTGTTTTTGTATTGTACGTTTTTGATAAGTTTTCATAAAATAAAAATAAAAAATCACCTTAACTAATAGTTATAAGATGAAGTTTTATGCAAACTCTGGTATGAAAACGCATGGGACGAACACTATGTATAGGAAATCATGATTTCGAGTGCATTTTGGAATAAATTTGAACGAGTGGGTTTTCAAAAAATTGCATGAGAAAATGATATGATTTCCATTTAATAATATACATGAAAAAAGTTCTCGATTCTGAAGGAAGTGACGTTGAACATGTGACAAGATAATTTTATTCAACAAACCATAATTTTACACTTGTGAACGTTTAGAAATTCGGATGAAAAGGCATTATATTTTATTGATTATATTCTATTTTATATATTCTATTTTATTTTATTTTAATTTTTTTTTTCATTATTATTTTTACTGATTTCCTTTCTTCTGCACTGTACATTTCCTTAAAACAGCACTGCTCTTAGCCAATCAGTACTGAGAATTTTTTTCATGTATGTCATTAGAAATGAAGAGCATTTTTCAAATTTCTTTGGATTGGCTATAAACTTTATTGAGTAATTCCAAAATAAGCTTTTTTAGTAACCATTATTTGGTATATGGCTTCTAAGATATACAATGCTAATGTTGGGTCCATATTTACTATTAAGGGGGCCACACCTCAAAGCGTTGTACCCGAGATTGTTACACATACACACACATTTGTTTTAGTGTATCATTTTTAATTCTTTAATCAATTCAATAATAATAATAATAGTGTATTTCTATAGCACACACATCAACTACTTTGTTGTGGCGCTTTACAAAACAATGCGAAATAACAATAATAATATTGTTGATAATAATAGTGTATTTCTATAGCACACACATCAACTACTTTGTTGTGGCGCTTTACAAAACAATGCGAAATAATAATAATAATAATAATATTGTTGAGAAAGGTTTAAACCCAGGATTAAACATTGTGGTTGAGTGGAGATAATCTGAGATTTTATTACTTGACAAAAAGTGTTGACGTTTCGGCCTTTTCGATCTGATGATGGTTGCTGTGTAAGATGGCCGAAACGTCAATACATTTTGTTAAGTAATAAAATCTCAGATGATCTCCACTCAACCACAATAATATTGTTGAAAATAATAATAGTGCATTTGTATAGCACACACATCAACTACTTTGTTGTGACGCTTTACAAAACAATGCAAAATAATAATAATATTGTTGATAATAATAGTGTATTTCTATAGCACACACATCAACTACTTTGTTGTGGCGCTTTACAAAACAATGCAATAGTGCATTTCTATAGCACACACAACTACTTTGTTGTGGCGCTAATTTACAACTCAATACGGAAACAATAAAATTGTTGATAATAAGAGTGCATTTCTATAGCACACACATCAACTACTTTGTTGTGGCGCTTTACAAAACAATGCGAAATAATAATAATAATATTGTTGATAATAATAGTGTATTTCTATAGCACACACATCAACTACTTTGTTGTGGCGCTTTACAAAACAATGCAATAGTGCATTTCTATAGCACACACATCAACTACTTTGTTGTGGCGCTAATTTACAACTCAATACGGAAACAATAAAATTGTTGATAATAAGAGTGCATTTCTATAGCACACACATCAACTACTTTGTTGTGGCGCTTTACAAAACAATGCGGAATAATAATAATAATATTGTTGATAATAATAGTGTATTTCTATAGCACACACATCAACTACTTTGTTGTGGTGCTTTACAAAACAATGCGAAATAATAATAATAATAATATTGTTGAGAAAGGTTTAAACCCAGGATTAAACATTGTGGTTGAGTGGAGATCATCTGAGATTTCATTACTTGACAAAAAGTGTTGACGTTTCGGCCTTTTCGATCTGATGATGGTTGCTGTGTAAGATGGCCGAAACGTCAATACATTTTGTTAAGTAATAAAATCTCAGATGATCTCCACTCAACCACAATAATATTGTTGAAAATAATAATAGTGCATTTGTATAGCACACACATCAACTACTTTGTTGTGACGCTTTACAAAACAATGCAAAATAATAATAATATTGTTGATAATAATAGTGTATTTCTATAGCACACACATCAACTACTTTGTTGTGGCGCTTTACAAAACAATGCAATAGTGCATTTCTATAGCACACACATCAACTACTTTGTTGTGGCGCTAATTTACAACTCAATACGGAAACAATAAAATTGTTGATAATAAGAGTGCATTTCTATAGCACACACATCAACTACTTTGTTGTGGCGCTTTACAAAACAATGCGAAATAATAATAATAATATTGTTGATAATAATAGTGTATTTCTATAGCACACACATCAACTACTTTGTTGTGGCGCTTTACAAAACAATGCGAAATAATAATAATAATAATATTGTTGAGAAAGGTTTAAACCCAGGATTAAACATTGTGGTTGAGTGGAGATCATCTGAGATTTCATTACTTGACAAAAAGTGTTGACGTTTCGGCCTTTTCGATCTGATGATGGTTGCTGTGTAAGATGGCCGAAACGTCAATACATTTTGTTAAGTAATAAAATCTCAGATGATCTCCACTCAACCACAATAATATTGTTGAAAATAATAATAGTGCATTTGTATAGCACACACATCAACTACTTTGTTGTGACGCTTTACAAAACAATGCAAAATAATAATAATATTGTTGATAATAATAGTGTATTTCTATAGCACACACATCAACTACTTTGTTGTGGCGCTTTACAAAACAATGCAATAGTGCATTTCTATAGCACACACATCAACTACTTTGTTCACAGGTAGCCCAAGCGTAGAGTCAGTACAAGGGAATGTATGGTGAATTGTAATTTTAACATAAATATGTCAATAAAATTTCCCTTTCTTACATGGATGTTTTTTGTGGTCTCTGATAATGTCTGTGAAGAATTTTTGGAAAATTTGATCAATTGTACATCCCCTTGTTAATATATTGACAAGGTTGGACGCTAAAGGCACCAACTCACTTCCAATCCAGTCTACTTCAGAAGCTTTTTTTCCACGAAAAACAATTCCTTTCCAAAATTCACTCCTCATAGCTAAGGAAGGGTTGTTTGGCTATCAATCCATACCAAATTCTTCGAGCCAGCGCGCGGTACTGAGCCGTGAGCCCTCAAGACCCTCAATAAAACGACTACGAAAACCGCCATTTTATGCGTGAAGGTACAATCCGGAACAGAAAAGCCGTTGAACGCGCGGTATGGCCTGGGAACGGTTGCAAATTTAACCCTCACCGGGAGGGTGTCAGTGAAATGACATCGTCAGCGAACAACGGACCCCTACCTGATGCGAGTGAAATTTTAGCCGCCTTTCGTACTTTCCCACCAATCAACAGGGGAAACTCTTCATATTTAATCGTGGGAAACACATAAGTTCACATACATCGAGAGATCTACGAGTTAAAACAAAAGCGTCTAAAATGTAAACAAAAATATCCTAAATCAAAGAAACTGTTTTAAAAACAGGTAAGTTCATTTTATCGGAAGAACATTAGTATTTGGTATCACATATTATGCTGAATTTCTGCACGGGATTGTTTGCTTTTCGCTGACGATGTCATTTTACTGACACCCTCCCGGTGAGGGTTAAATTTGCAACCGTTCCCAGGCCATACCGCGCGTTCAACGGCTTTTCTGTTCCGGATTGTACCTTCACGCATAAAATGGCGGTTTTCGTAGTCGTTTTATTGAGGGTCTTGAGGGCTCACGGCTCAGTACCGCGCGCTGGCTCGAAGAATTTGGTATGGATTGATAGCCAAACAACCCTTCCTTAGCTATGAGGAGTGAATTTTGGAAAGGAATTGTTTTTCGTGGAAAAAAAGCTTCTGAAGTAGACTGGATTGGAAGTGAGTTGGTGCCTTTAGCGTCCAACCTTGTCAATATATTAACAAGGGGATGTACAATTGATCAAATTTTCCAAAAATTCTTCACAGACATTATCAGAGACCACAAAAAACATCCATGTAAGAAAGGGAAATTTTATTGACATATTTATGTTAAAATTACAATTCACCAAGTTCACCATACATTCCCTTGTACTGACTCTACGCTTGGGCTACCTGTGCTTTGTTGTGGCGCTAATTTACAACTCAATACGGAAACAATAAAATTGTTGATAATAAGAGTGCATTTCTATAGCACACACATCAACTACTTTGTTGTGGCGCTTTACAAAACAATGCGAAATAATAATAATAATATTGTTGATAATAATAGTGTATTTCTATAGCACACACATCAACTACTTTGTTGTGGCGCTTTACAAAACAATGCAATAGTGCATTTCTATAGCACACACATCAACTACTTTGTCGTGGCGCTTTACAAAACAATATGTTACTGCAATTTTCACAAACATGCGAACTCCAACGCTAAAATACCGAACTCGTTTTATGAGTTTTCGCTTCCGTCAATCAAACTTCCGACATTTCCCGGATGCTTTCCGTAGTAACGACATTCAATATGGTGGAATTTGAAAGATTTTGCGACGGTTTTGAAGACTTTTTTAGAGGAAATAATAGCTGCGAAACGACAATATTTAGAGGAGACTCAAATCGTTTGAAGTTCGATTGAAGTGAAGTGTAAATTCCACAACAAAAGCAATGATCGAACACGTTTGTTTTAGACATTCCACTCACTTAGAAGTATTGTGATACTTACTTGCTCTCCCTCTTCATCGACGATTAAAGTCTCCTCTAAATGTAGGAGTTTCACGGCTTTTATTTCCTCTGAGGATTCTTCAACATCATGAACAAACCTTTTAAACTCGGCCATATTGAATGTCGATACTTCGGAAAGCGCAGTCGGGAAATATCGGGCGTTTGATTGACGGAAGCGAAAACTACAAAAACGAGTTCAGTATTTGAGCCTTCAGTATTTGAGTTCGCATGTTTGTGAAAGTCGCAGTAATGAGAAAATAAAAATTCTTGCGTACACCAAGTGTTGATTATGTCTTTCTTGGTCTTTAGTAGCAATGTCAATCCATTTTGGTGGCTTATAAAGACTAAGAATGACTTAAACAACACTTTGTGTAAGCAAGAAGTTTTCTTATTTAAAACATTTACATTCAGCTCTCTATACTTGTATGGGCTAAATTCCTCTGGTCAGACATTGTGTTTCCCAATGCAGATTCATTTTTGTGACTCGATCAATTTTTATCATGTCAAGCAAACTTCAAAGGCTTCTTTGACTCTAGAGCAAAACATTTGCAGCAAGTTGAGTTTGTCATGGTATTAATCATGATGGATGCAAAACTTGCTTTGTGTTGTCGCAGTCATATTACATGTTTTTGTCAAACAATTTATGGATTTTGTCACTAGTGCAGATCAGTCCTTATTGATTACATTTGATTCATCGATCTCAGCTGGCTCATAACTGTGAGTAAAACTCCCAGAAACCTGAATCACTAATTACTCGATGATTGCGTGACCTAAATGACTACGTCACCGGATCAAAGATATACAATAGCTGTTAATTGTTACAGTTAAATACAAATGTTTTCAAACAATGGATTCTAGTCACGGTTCGCGGTGGAAAACAACAGCTTGAACTGAAAGCCTCGACTTGAATCCATTGTTCAAAATCATTTGCATATAACTGTATAATAACAGCTATTACACATAGTTTATTATTTACAGTGTCCTATAAGGGTTCTTCTGCTATAAATACTTAAAATAAATGGAAACTAGCGAGTAAACTAATATATGCTGCGTCGGTGTCTAATATATACACGATTACCAATAAAATGAAATTTCTAACACCGTAAAAAATGATACTTTTAAAGCTTTAATTAATGACGTTTTGAGTTTTAGTCCTTCATCGGAGTATCAAAATATCTAAGTTAAATATCATTTTTACGGTATTACCAGCTTCATTTTATTGGCCATTGTATACTTAAAATAAGCTAATTATAAAAACACTATATTTCTCTACTACCTTCTGCATGTACTGGAAACCTATACACCCTATGCAAAAAGGCAATTCCCTACTTAATCAGTTTTAGAAGACACCATTGCTTTTATTAGAAAGAACACATCGAAATTAGTGATATTCCAAAATTCCAATGTAGTAACATAAACTGATCAAAAGCTACAGCTTTTTGAATTTATAAAGTTTTGGTTTAAAATTTGCACTTGGGCCTTTAGAGCCCCGCTTTCGCGTTTTTGGTACATTTTAAATGCTGATAACTCTGAAGTGATATATATTCAATATATGAAAACAGAGCTCTACAAATTACTAATTTAGACATGCTCTTTCTTGTAAGGTAAAAATATTATTGAAATATTTTATTTTTCATGGTGTTTCGTGTTGCTCGTTCCCAGTCCCTTGCTCTTTTTGCATAGGGCGTATAAAATTGATAATTTAAGAGTTGATTAATAAGTTAGTCAGTAATCCAATTAATCAATAATTCAATCAATGTCATCAAGACAATCATCTAACTGAGAAAACATGTAATGTTTACTGCATCTCATCTAAACACCTGTACACGTTTACCTTGCTGTTCCAGTACAAAAACTTGACCATCTGGTGTAACTACAACATCACGAGGATTTTTCATTCGACCAAGACCTTTACCACGGCTACCAAAGAAGCTGATGAACTGGCCATTTTGATTGCGCAATTGTACACGGTTGTTATTAAGATCACAGACAAGAAGCATGTCTGCACCAAACACAGCAAGTCCACAAGTACCATTAAACTGGCCTTCATTGTCACCTTCCTCCCCAAACGTGTACAACAAACCACCATTCTCGTAAAACACATAGATGTGTGATTCGGAAAAAGACACAAAGTACTTATGGTTATCATAAGCGAAAAACATAGGGATCCAAACAACAAGTATATCCAACTTGATATCTTCAAGGAGATCATCTGTTTGTTTAGAAAACAACTTTATAAATGTCTCTTTACTATCATTATCAAAAGCCAAACATGCAATGGTTTGATCTGTTGTACACAATCGCTTGAATTCCATTTCTTTCTGTTTACAAATAGTTCTATTGTAGTTACCATGGATATCGAATTCCTTTATACAGCCATAACCATCTTGATTATCACTGACTAGAAGTCGGTCGTCATTGAAGGCTACTCCCCATGGATCATTAAGTCGACTCTCTCCTGTTCCTCCACCACCAAATTCTCTCAAATACTCTCCATCAGCACTTAATAATACAACGCGACATTCGTTCCCTCCCTTATTATTTACAACAGCTATCTCGCCGTTATTACCAACAGCTAGTGAGTTGGGACAAGACAACCTTGTTGTCTCAAAAGCCCTGACTGGTTTAATCTCTGCTTTAGCATCGATTGTCTCAACGTTCTGTGGTGAGTTGCTGATCGGTTCTCCTCCAATACTCACCACAACTTTGTACGGTGAAGGTTTGTGTGCTTTATACTTAACGATGTATCTTCCAGTTTGAGATTCAGTGACTTCTGTGTGTACATCGTTGCCGTCAATATCTTGGATTTGTACATCAATCAAAGCTTTACTGGTATAGCATACATCTCCTTTTGTATCTTTTGTAACGATACTGAAGTCGTTACTGAATCCACATCTGGCTTGATGTATAGACTCGATTGAACATCGTGATGGGTCTATCATGCTTTCAGCGACTTTTCCAAATTGGAGATCTTGCATACTTTTAATGGCCACCTCGTTTGGTATATAATGTACGCTGGGATAGCGCTTGAGTGGTTTCTTGTATAAGATAGATGCTTCTCTGACAGTAGATTTACAATCATTTAATAGTTGTGGTTCTCCAAACTCTATTGAATTGAATTGTTCTTCGACGTTCATATCTTCTAAACGCTGGCATTGATTTGTTAAATTTTCAATTCGCTGAATTGTCTCATTCAATTGACTTTCCTCTTCATCGTTTTCTGCTTTGTTGGTCTTGTGAATGTCGTTCAATCTTGTAAACATTGCTTTTTCGTGATCTTGTAGAATCTTGATTTGAAGTAGAGTATTTCTACGTACCTCTCCTTTTGCTAAGTCTATTTCATCATCAAAATCCTTTCTTTCTTGTTTAGACAGCTCCATTTTTTTAGTGAACTTCTTTTGCAATCTTTTCAGGCTTTTTTCTCTTTCATTTCGGATGAGTCTTTTATACTCGTTCAATTGATCGTTGTAGTTCTGGATCAATGTGTTATGATGAAATGATGTTGGAAGGTTTTCGATATCTACCGTTGTTGGCTTTCTACAAGTCGGACACTTCAATGGCTGATTCTCGCTCTGGCAAGTTTGGTTCCAGCTTTGAATACATGTTAAGCAGAAAGTATGTAGACACGGCAGTGCTTTGGGTTCAGTTAATATACCTTGATGAATAGCACAGGTTACCAGCGTTTTTAAGGTGGATCGCTATAGTTTTTGAAAAGCCACACCAGGCCGTTTTAAACGTCGTTTTGACAAACTTCCCAATTTTCGATTGACCTGAAACTTTTACAGATTATCAGTCTTAGACTGAAATTTAAAATAATATACTTTGTTTTTTTATTTGTATTTCAATAGCAGCGATATACAGGAAAAATGGAAATCAGTTGCGCTTAAATTGTAGACGAACGCGATGAGATCTCGAAAAGCGGCTACCACCACAGTAAACTACAACACTAGGCACCCAAAATATCAAAGAATTAGAGAAATCTGTATGTTTGATTTCGAGAAAATTACAGATATATTTTGTACTTTGTAGTTTTGAGTGTTAGAAGGAATCACTCAATGTGTGGCAATGTGACTTACAATAACTGAACAAATAGCGCTCAAAAACCGTCAAAACCTTCCCTGTACATATATGTCTTTAGTTACTAAGTTTGAGACAATAAATCGTTCACAGTATTGAGAAATTATTTTTTTCCTTAGAGATGTTAGAGCTTGACTTCAAGCGAAAACACATCACTGTTGCGCTTTTCTAGAAATATTCAAAACTGCCGTTTATATTTTTCTGTAAAATTCACAAACTCTTCTCCCAAGTACTAGAAATGTTATCCTGAAGCTTCATTTCAATTGAGGCATTTAAACGTGGTAAAAAAAAATTAAACTCGTTCGGATGTTCACGGCCGCTAATGATGCAAATCTGCGTTACATTCTGGAGTCACGACGCAATACACCGTGACGGTTTTGGTTGAGTTATTACTTCCGGCGATAAAAATAAATTTCGCTAATTGCTTCATTCCATTGTTCTTTTGATTACTTCTGACTGCATGTAGTGATACATTCCTTTGTGCCAGTTGAATTTGTGAAATGAATTGCAAATTAGTTACCTTTTCTCTCAAAATACCTGCGAATAAAAAGTCACAACTAACAAAAGAACAATGGAATGAAGAAATTAGCGAAATTTATTATCATAAAGTGCTATATGTTTTGTGGATTTAGTACAAGCATTGTACAAATTAACTGAAGATTAGTTTTTGTGATTGCCACGTAATTCAAATATCTTAAGAAGAAAGAAGCATTAAAAACAAAATTAATCATCTTAAGTCGTTGCTTTTTTTTCCATTTATTTCTATGAGGGTAAACCAACTCAGCTTCAGCCCTCCCCTCCCTTCCCTGGCTCTTTCTTTTATCGCCGGAAGTAATAACTCAACCAAAACCGTCACGGTGTATTGCGTCGTGACTCCAGAATGTAGCGCAGATTTGCATCATTAGCGGCCGTGAACATCCGAACGGGTCGACTTCGTTAAGATATCCAAGTTTAATTTTTTTACGACGTTTAAATGCCTCAATTATTATGAAACTTCAGTATAGCATTTCTAGTACTTTGGAGAAGAGTTTGTGAATTTTACAGAAAAATGTAAACGGCAGTTTTGAATATTTCTAGAAAAGCGCAACAGTGATGTGTTTTCGCTTGAAGTCAAGCTCTAACATCTCTAAGGAAAAAAATAATTTCTCAATACTGTGAACGATTTATTGTCTCAAACTTAGTAACTAAAGACATATATGTACAGGGAAGGTTTTGACGGTTTTTGAGCGCTATTTGTTCAGTTATTGTAAGTCACATTGCCACACATTGAGTGATTCCTTCTAACACTCAAAACTACAAAGTACAAAATATATCTGTAATTTTCTCAAAATCAAACATACAGATTTCTCTAATTCTTTGATATTTTGGGTGCCTAGTGTTGTAGTTTACTGTGGTGGTAGCTGCTTTTCGAGATCTCATCGCGTTCGTCTACAATTTAAGCGCAACTGATTTCCGTTTTTCCTGTATATTGCTGCTATTAAAATACAAATCTAAAAACAAAGTATATTGTTTTAAATTTCAGTCTAAGACTGATAATCTGTAAAAGTTTCAGGTCAATCGAAAATTGGGAAGTTTGTCAAAACGACGTTTAAAACGGCCTGGTGTGGCTTTCCGAAAACTATAGTGATCCACCTTAAATCATTGTATTCTGCCATTGTTATCAAGGGCTGATAGTGTAGTTCCGCGAAACGACGACACACATATCTCGTGATACATTAGTAATGTGATAGTCGAATAGCGTGATGTTACTGGTTCAGACAAACAAGAATTGCGTGACTCTTAGTACTAAGACCTTGGGTATTTTTAGTAGGCCACGATAGGAAAATCCTTTCAAATTGTAATTTCTTACCTATGTAGGCGGTCTACAGTGCCTTTGTTGGCTTTTCTCTCGAATGGAACTTGCTGGTTTTGAGAATTAAGAAGGCTGTGACGAAACTATACTTAACTGGATGTAGCTGCTTGTAATCGAAGTATATTAAGTGACGGACTATTAGAAAAACCCGGGGAGGGGGGTTATGGGTTGGAGGGGGGTTATGGGGGGGGGGGGGGGGGGGGGGGTCAGAAAAAAAAGTCTGCAGGATTTTTTTTTTCTTGGATTCCCCTGCAGGATTTTTTTCCTCACAATTCCTCTGCAGGATTTTTTTGGGGGGGAATTGTCCCCCCCCCCCCCCCCCCCCCCCCTCTGGGTTTTTCTAATGGTCCGTCCCTAAAGTGACATTTGTTCGCTGGTCTAGACTGACAAAATCAATGACAGTTTGAAACAAAACTATTTTAACCTTTAGCAGTGAACAAATAGACAGATATTATTTCAGCTTTGTGACGCAAGTGAACCTTGATTACCATAAAAACAGACAGACTTGAACAGACATGTTTTGAAAACTAGCTTTCACTAGCTTTTGAAACAACAGGAAGCCCAGGCTCTTGACTTTTAACATATAAAAACAAGTGACTTTTTCAGCTTACAAAAACATCAGTTAATAAGCGACTTTTCACCTTGTAAATAACTAAAATCTATATCCTGTATGCATTGACCTTTTATCTGAAACATTCAAAACAAGGGAATTATCTTAATCAAAATTTTTATTTTCAAAAATAGTCATACAATTTCCTCCTTGCATTTGGTTACCAGAGGTTATTTTCTATTTGCTTTAGCGTTTGTAAATCTGACGGTTAGTGATGCAACTACACTACCCTGGGTACCAGAGGTTATTTTCTAGTTGCTTTAGCGTTTGTAAATCTGACGGTTAGTGATGCAACTACACTACCCTGGGTACCAGAGGTTATTTTCTACTTGCTTTAGCGTTTGTAAATCTGACGGTTTGTGATGTAACTACACTATACCCTGGGTACCAGAGGTTATTTTCTACTTGCTTTAGCGTTTGTAAATCTGACGGTTTGTGATGTAACTACACTACCCTGGGTACCAGAGGTTATTTTCTACTTGCTTTAGCGTTTGTAAATCTGACGGTTAGTGATGCAACTACACTACCCTGGGTACCAGAGGTTATTTTCTACTTGCTTTAGCGTTTGTAAATCTGACGGTTTGTGATGTAACTACACTATACCCTGGGTACCAGAGGTTATTTTCTACTTGCTTTAGCGTTTGTAAATCTGACGGTTAGTGATGCAACTACACTACCCTGGGTACCAGAGGTTATTTTCTACTTGCTTTAGCGTTTGTAAATCTGACGGTTTGTGATGTAACTACACTATACCCTGGGTTCCAGAGGTTATTTTCTACTTGCTTTAGCGTTTGTAAATCTGACGGTTTGTGATGTAACTACACTACCCTGGGTACCAGAGGTTATTTTCTACTTGCTTTAGCGTTTGTAAATCTGACGGTTAGTGATGCAACTACACTACCCTGGGTACCAGAGGTTATTTTCTACTTGCTTTAGCGTTTGTAAATCTGACGGTTTGTGATGCAACTACACTACCCTGGGTACCAGAGGTTATTTTCTACTTGTTTTAGTGTTTGTAAATCTGACGGTTAGTGATGCAACTACACTACCCTGGGTACTAGAGGTTATTTTCTACTTGCTTTAGCGTTTGTAATTCTGACGGTTAGTGATGCAACTACACAGACATATACAAATGATAAAAAAAAAAATACTAGAACAAGAAACCCTCTGGTTTTAAGGGTCGCTCTCTACTAACGAACACAGACGTACAAACGATAAATACAAATACTAGAGAAGAAAGAAGAAAGAAACCCTCTGGTTTCTTAGACTGCAATACAATCCCTACTTTGACGCGAAAACTCCGAGGAAACGAGTTGAAGTTCGATCATACGAAATTCTGGCCGTGAGAGAATAAGGAGAGGATGACGGAGGAGCGGGGAGTGAGGCGAGGTGTAAAAGTAGGGCAGTATCATCAGAGTTATCCCGGCTAGCAGGGATAACTCGCCATCATATAAACAGCCCCTAAGATATTCTAATAAAGAAGGTTCCCACGTCACGCATAACGCTATCAAAGTCACGCGTAACGCATTCAAGTCGGTATACGACTTCTAAGATATTCTAACAAAGAAGGTTCCCACGTCACGCATAACGCTATCAAAGTCACGCGTAACGCATTCAAGTCGGTATACGACTTCTAAGATATTCTAACAAAGAAGGTGTTCCTTTTGCAAGTATTGTAGCACGTGGATTTCTAAAGGAATTGCCGCCAAGCTGTAACGCTCTTAGTGTTGTCACGTTTCCTAGTTCAGGTGGTACTTGAGAAATGCTGTTGTTTTGTAGGTCCAGGGTGTCGAGGACTGGAAGGCGAAGTAGACCAGGCACATCGATGATTTGAATCTGAGAAATATCAAAATGGCATTTTTCACATATCGTCTGTAAATTTGTTAAAATCATTGGATTATTGATGGGGGTAGGGGATAGGGGGATAATAGACCAGGAAAATCGGTGATTTGAATCTAAGAAATATAAATAGGTGTGAGGAGGAGGAGGGGGGGGGGGGGGGGGGGGCGTTGGCCTCTCACCGCTGTAGTCCAGGTTTGAGTCCCGGCTCGGGCATGGATTATATGTGAGTTGAGTTTGTTTGATGTGTTCTTCTCTCCTATGCCACAAGGGTTTTTCTCTGAGTTATCCAGTTTTCCTCCCTCAGCAAAAATGAACATGTGAGCCGAGTTGTGTGCAAAATATGAAATGTAGAGGTAGTGAGTGTGAGTGAGTCTCCCCGATTAGTAGGGCGCACTGCGTCCAGCTAGAAGATTGAGACTTTAAAAAGTTATTATTATTATTATTATTATTATTATTATTATTATTATTATTATTATTATTATTATTATTATTATTATTATTATTATTATTATTATTATTATATAATAGATCTTGTTTTTTAGATCCTTTAATATCGCCCGTTTTAACATTATAATTAATCATTACTATTATTGTCTTCTTTGTTATTGTTATTATAATTATTGTGAAATAAAGTTATTGTTTATTATTATTATTATTATTATTATTATTATTATTATTATTATTATTATTATTATTATTATTATTATTATTATTATTATTATTATTATTATTATTATAATGAATAGACGGACATAAAATAATAACAACGAACAATCGAACGAATGAGCTAATGAATTATTGAATGAAAGAACAAACAAATGAACGAAATACAGTGGTATACCCCTATTAAGCGGTCACCCTCGGGACTTTCCAAAGTAGCCACTTTTAATAGAGGTTTGCCGCTGAATAGAGGTATAGAATAGGTATATGAATAGATTTGGGACTTTTTATTATGGCCGCCTAATAGAGGGTGACCGCTTAATGGGTGACCACTTAAAAGAGGTTGGCCACTGAATAGAGGTATAGAATAGGTATATGAATAGATTTGGGACTTTTTATTATGGCCGCCTAATAGAGGGTGACCGCTTAATGGGTGACCACTTAAAAGAGGTTGGCCACTGAATAGAGGTATAGAATAGGTATATGAATAGATTTGGGACTTTTATTGTGGCCTCCTAGCCTAATAGAGGTTGACCGCTTTATGGGTGACCACTTAACTGAACGAAGGAATGAATGAGTTGATGGGTTAGTAACCGAGTATTGTACCTGATTATCACTGGCTAAGATCGTTCTCAGAGAAGAAATAGAATACAACACAGATGGTAGATTGGAGAACCTAGAAACAAAGAAAAATAACACGAAAATAACCTTATGACGTAACAAAGAAAAATAACACGAAAATAACTTTATGACGTAACAAAGAAAAATAACACAAAAAACCTTATGACGTAACAAGACAAATGACACGAACATAACCGTTAATAATCTTATAGCAACCAGAATCGAGTATTTTTGTACAGTATTATTATAATTTCAATAATTTGCATTTGCATTTTGGCGTCATTACAACCATATAACAGTTCTGCCTACTTTCCTTTGTTAAATAATTAGTATCAGTTGAGCTAATATTCTAAAGAGGTAATAACATTGAAATAGAAAGACAAATCGTAAAGCATGCTGGTACTAATAGGGAAATGACGTCATCGTGAAAACAGCCATACCTGTTATATGACAAGGTTATTTCAGTCAGAGAAACCAGGCCTGTTAGACTGGAGGGGAGGTCACTTAGCTGATTATTTCTGCATTTTTAAAAATAAAAATAACATACAATTAGTCGAACTTCATTGGTGAATTATCAGATTATTATTTCATGGATATAATAATAATAATAATGTATATAGCTTATATAGCGCTTATTCAAGTCTGTTCTAAGCGCTTAAAATAAAAATACAAAAATACAAAAATGGATATGATTATATAGTGTTTGTGTTCTATTCCACAGTAACAATTTGATTCTATTTCATGGATATAGTGTTTGCGCTCAATTCCACAGTAGCAATTTGATTCTATTTCATGGATATAGTGTTTGTGTTCTATTCCATAGTAGCAATTTGATTCTATTTCATGGATATAGTTTTTGCGCTCTATTCCACAGTAGCAATTTTATTTTATTTCATGGATATAGTGTTTGCGCTCTATCCCACAGTAGCAATTTCATTCTATTTCATGGATATAGTGTTTGTGTTCTATTCCACAGTAGCAATTTTATTTTATTTCATGGATATAGTGTTTGCGCTCTATCCCACAGTAGCAATTTCATTCTATTTCATGGATATAGTGTTTGTGTTCTATTCAACAGTAGCAATTTTATTTTATTTCATGGATATAGTGTTTGCGCTCTATCCCACAGTAGCAATTTCATTCTATTTCATGGATATAGTGTTTGTGTTCTATTCAACAGTAGCAATTTGATTTTATGTCATGGATATAGTGTTTGTGCTCTACTCTACCGTAAGTCAAGAAACTGTAGCTTAGCAAAACAGGACAAGCTATCAGGTAAAGATTGGAGTTTGTTGAAACCAAGATTGACATCAGTAAGACATCCACCGAGTTCTGTAAGACTGAAAAATAACAATCAACAATATTTACATCAAAAATGATTTATTATAATGTATTGTAAGTGTTATAGAATAAAGAAATTTATGATTGCAGAAAGGGTGAGAAATAGAAAAGGAAAGTGAGGAAGGAATGAGGGAATAGGAGAGCATAGTGGAATAGAGTGAGGAAGGAAGGGAGAATGAAGGGAGGATGAAGGGAGAAAGAGACGGAGGAAGGCATGGAGAGAAGAGGAAAGGGGGAGGAATGCAGAGAGGGAGAGAGGAGGGAATTGGGAGGCATGGAGAGAGGGAGGAGGGAAGAGGGAAGTAAAAACAAACAATAACTTACCCATTAGGTATAGTACATAACATGTTTTTACTAAAGTCAACAGTAGTTACTCCAGCAGTCACTGCTGCGTCCATAACTTCACTGGGTATTTCAGTCAGCTTTTTATTACTGGAAACATGAACCAGAAAGAAACAATAAACACAATCACCATCATCCTCATTATCACCGTCATCATCACAATCATTATCATTATCATCATCATTATCATTATAATCATCATAATCAGCACCATCATTATTGTTACCAACATCATTGTCAATATCATCATCTTCTTCATCATTACCAACAGCACCATCATCATCATCATCATCATCCTGATCATCACAATCATCGTCATCATCAATATTATCATTGTTTCTCACATCATCGTCTTCAGCATCACAACCACCATCACTATAACCACCGCCACCAGCAATCATCATCATCATCACCACTACCATAATTATCATCATCATCATAATTATATCATCACCATCGTCATAATCATTACAATCGACTGTGTCATAAACATCATTTATATTATAGCGAAAACATTGAAATACAAACAATTTTATTTTATTTCATGGTCGATAGTTTAAGTGTTTTTTGCTGTTAGTATGAACTATTGGCCAATCAGCAGCACCATCATTATCATCATCATCATCTTCTTCATCATCATCATCATTATTGTTACCAACATCATCAGTATGACCTATATATATACACCTATTTCAAAAATTGTTGTTGCAGCCGAAGTCCACACTCTGAACCCTGCAAAGGATGTTGGTCACATGGACTTAATTTCTTATTTATTGCACATTTTTAAAGAAATATTTCTATTTATATCTACCACAACAACAACTTGTTATAGTCATATAACACAAACACGTGCAACCAAACTATGCTATAATTAACAAACATTCTTAAAAACGTTTTTTTAAATATGCATCTATTATATAAAAAAAATTTGTAAAGCTTTGTTGAACAACTGGACATTGACGCTATAAAAAATAAAATTATTATTATAAATCGATAACAAGAGACGAAATACCAACATCCTTTGCAGACTTTAGAGTGTGGGCTGTGGCTTTGTTTGTGACAATGATTTTTTGAAATAGGTGTATAATTGACCAAGTACCTGTATACAAGTGACTTTGTTTGTTTCAATGTGTGGTGGTCCACAGTACTGGATGGTGATGACAGAGATACGCTGGGTCTGTCAGGAACTTTATTGTCAACACTATCACCTCCCCCGTCAGTACTGGATGGAGGCTTTTCTTCTTCTATGACATTGATATAAGGAATGGAGGAGTAAATGGATGAATGGATAAATGAATGGACAAATGGATAAATGAATGGATGGATGGATGGATGATGGATGGATAAATGGTTAAATCAATGTATGTATCAATAATTGAATGAATGAACAGATGGATGAATGAATGAATGAATGAATGAATGAATAGATGGATGGATGAATGAATGAATGAATGGCTAAATAAATGGATGGATGAATGAATGAATGAATGAATGAATGAATGGATGGATGGATAGATGAATGGATGGATGAATGGATGGATGGATGAATGGCTAAATAAATGGATGAATGAATGAATGGATGAATGAATGAATGAAAGACTGAGAATGGATAAATGAATAATATTATAAGAGTAGAATGGATGAATGGATGAATTAATGGATGGATGAGTGAATTAATGAATAAGTAAAAAGATGGGTGGATAGACAGATGGATGAATTAATTAATTATTTTGTTTAATTAATGGATGGTTTAATGAATCAATGAGTAAATGAATAATCTCTAAATGAATACAATATAGATGTATCAACCATACCTACAATCCTGCTTTTTAGATGTTTCAACAATGCCTGGGTTCCTCTCTTGATACACCATCAAAATAATCAGATAATAGAAAGACATGCATTCAGATTATTATACTCATTCAATCTAAATTTAATTGTAGTTTTCGACAAGCAATAATAATATAAGCGAAAGTCAATGTTTTTTGACACATCAAGCGGCATTTTCAAGACAGAAAAAAAGTGCTTACTATATTATTATTTCCTGTTAAAATCTAAATTTACAAATATCAATTAATTAGTGTAGTAGTTTACTTATAGGAAATCGCACAATCTTGAATACAATTCGTAATTTATCTAGGTATGAGTAGTGTTTCTTATTTTAACAAAAACAAAATGAGATTTTATTTAAAAATACTAATTACATGATTAGAAATAAAAATTGTTTTTCCTTTTTTTAAGTTTTCAATATAGATATTTAATTAATTAAGACTTAACTTTGGTTAAAAATATACACAGAATAGCATCGCTAATGAGTTGTGTATCTTTTGACTCTGTTAATTTACAAGCTTGGAAGAAAAACACATAAAGCAAGAGGGGGAAAAGTAAAAAAAAAAAAATGTAGTGATATATAGAGCAAATTTATGCAGTTAATCCATGAAAAAATATTAATTCTTAATTAATTAATAAGTACTTTCTTAGATTGAATTTCTTGGTTTAACCGTGTTTGCTTTAAGTCTAACAACAGCAACATTTTGGTTATTAATAACTATTTTTATTAGAGTACAAACATTAAAAGCGTGAAACATAAATAGTACTAAATAGTGATATTTTATGCTAGAGTACAAACACTAAAAGTGTGCAATACTTTGTCCTATTTACCACTAAAATAATAGTGTTGATTAAACAATAGAGAACAAAAGAATTTGCATAATTTAGCAGTATTTAGTGGTATTTATGTTGCACACTTTTAGTGTTTGTACTCTAGTGTTGATTAAACAATAGAGAACAAAATAATTTGCATAATTTAGCAGTATTTAGTGGTATATAGTTGCACACTTTTAGTGTTTGTACTCTAATTCTATTGTTTTCTATTGTTTAATTAGCACTTTTTAGTACTAATTAGTAGTACTTGTTTCAAGGGTATAGTATTAATTTTGTACTCTATTCAATTTTTTATTATTTAGAGTGTAATTAGTTACCATGACTATATCTCTTCTTATTGTTCGTAATGGGTTGCCGTCAAGAACCACTGCCTTCAGATGCTGCATTTTGCCCATCGCGCAAGGAAGACTGTAACAGAAGATATGACATTCACTATATGTAATTGAAATTAACAAATAGAACAGTCTTTTCCGTGCTCTGTTCAGTTATAAAGCACGATGAAAGTGACGAGAGCACGAAAGAAGTGATGGGAGAAGCACGAGCTGAAAGCGAGTGCTTCTCCTCACTTCTTGAGTGCTCTCTTCACTTTCTGAGTGCTTTATAACTGAACAGAGCACGGAAAAGACTGTTCTATTTGTTTTATTATATATTTGCTCATTTCTTTTAAGCTTAAATCACTTTAATTTCACGCTTTTTATCGATAAAGTTAGTGATTCTATTTCAAAATTCTCCCTACTAACATTCGTGTGAGTTCTCGAGCGCTGATTGGTTGCCGTCTTGGTTTCCTATTTCGGTTTCCTATAACACTGTCACGCCACGCTACAGTCGTGCGATTGAAATTCAATCGATGCAAAAGGGACTGCAAAAGGCCGATAAAAACAAGATTATATGGATAAACGATGAATGGAAATTACTTTCTGTAAGTAAAAAATTGTAATAAATGCCAATTTGTTCTCATGGAGCATGTGTGTTTTAAATTTATGCCGTTTTGCAGTCCTTTTGACAAATTTTCGCCAACAATTATCCCAGCGAACCGTTTGCTGAAACTGATAGTAATCTTATTTTCAGCAAAAACATGCTCAAAGTTGTTTTGGTTAGAGAATGTAATATTTATGGATCATTTGAAAAGCTATGCATTTTGTAGAAATTTTGAACTCCTCAAGTTTGGTGTCATTTTAAATTTGGCCGGTTTTGAGTCCTATTTTGTGATATTTTAAAGACTTTTTGGTTGTATTGTACGTTCTTTCATTTTCAAACTTCACTTTGCTTTCTAAATATAAACAATAGATTGTATTTCTGTGTGAAAAATAGGCTGATTATCAGTATTTCCTGATTAAAAACATCTCATTTTAGTGTTTTGTTTTCTAATTTTGCCAAATCTTGAAACGGAAATCGAGTTTGGTGCGTGACAGAGATTCGTCATGATGTCGTCACAGCTGTGCTCCGTTCACCTATAAAGCACAGCGCTCGACCAATCACACCGCGCGTAGTATCTCAAATATATAATAATAAAGATTAATGCAACAGTTTGACATTACATTTAGCCATCACAGACTTCAACACTTTGTTATATTATATTTTTATATACATAGTATATAATTATATTATTTTCATTTGTGCAATTTGTGCTTCAAAATCATGTGCCTAGAACAGGTTCTCATTAAATCTGTACTTTCCCATTTAAATCTGTACTTATGCAAATTTTGTTGAAGTGTGCTAAACACACAGATCAACCAATCAGAGAAGTTCACTTCAGAAATAATATATACACATTTGCATAAGTACATATTTAAATGGGAAAGTACAGATTTAAATGGGAACCTGTTCTAGGCATCCATTAAATGCTGATTATCTTGAAAACAAGCTCCGGACACTACATATGGCTTTTCATATTTGGAATCAGGATTAAATTTCACATTAAAACATTGTTGTTTAAAAAAAAAGTTTAACTTACAGTGCGAACCAAAAAACATGTTAGAAATCATTTATTATTCATTGAACAACTGAGAAATACATGTCACTGCAAGAAGTTTGATTGATGTGTAGTATGACAAAACAATTTGTAGTTAGAGTTGTTTTTGAGTTGTTCAATGAACAATAAACGATTTCTAAAATATATATCTGGGTGCCCACAGTTTTTCAAATATTCGTACTGTAAATATTTTTTCCACATAATTATTTTATCAATCCATTTCATAACAATGGTACCAGTTTAATTATAATTTAAATATATTTTGATTTCAATAAATATATATTTTTACCCAGAGATGTTGTTGTTTGCTAGGTCAAATCTTTGTAATTCTGTCAAAACAGTAATCTCATCTGGAATACTGAGAAAAAATGATAATTATGTTAACAAAACTCATCAATAATTCACACAAAAATGACATTTTCCCCATGGAGGGTGGTGTGGGTAGTGTAGTGGTTGACATGTAGTCAACTGGTCTGTGTCCTGGGTTAAGCATGGGTTATAATTATGTGAGTTGTGTTTATTAGATTTAGATCTCCCACGATTGCCCTATTTCATTATGACGTCACAATGTGTTTACAGTGGGGGATAGAATCGCCGAATATGATGATTTTAACTAAATCTTCATTCTCTTTGAAAATTGAGCTTCATATTATCTAGTTTTTATGTATGTGATGTGTCTATGTTTATACTTTCATATTTATGTCATTTTGTTGTCATTTGTTTTCTCTCTGTCTTGTAAATGCAATTTTATTGTGTATTTTATCTCGTATTGTTGTTATGAATCTGTCCCCCACTGGTGTCCATGATCCTTAGCGTTAGGACAATAGAATGTTTTGATGTGATGTCATAGTGAAATAGGACAATTACTTATTTGTATCCATGTTCACAGAATAAATGAAATAAATAATTAACACTAGTTCCACAATTGATCAGCATAAAAATTATTTATTAAAGCAAATTTATAAAATATTTGATTTAAATCGCATGCTCTCATTGGCTTAGAAGCGTTCTCTATAACTCAACAGTGCACGGAGCGTCGGTTTGTTTGATTTTAACTACTGAATATTTTATAGAAATAGAAAACTCGGCAGCAGTGCTCTTTTGAGTTATAGAGCACTTGGGAATTTTAAGAAGACTCGAGAAGCGCTTCTCTCGTCTTCTTAAAATTCCCGCATGCTCTATAACTCAACAGAGCAAGCTGCCTCGTTTTCTATTTCTTCAATAGACGTTGGCTTGTATCTATATACTGCAGTGATATAAACATCCTGGAAGCTGTAGAGACAAGTCAAACATAAACTTACAGCTCAAAGGATGTTTACACCTATTTCAAAAAAGGTTGTCATCGCCAAAAGCAATAGGCGATAGGTCATTCCAAGACCCAAGTGCACTATGGGTATAGTCCTAAGTCGTGAAATTTTCAATCATGCCAGCTCCACTAAACAACAATCTCCACTGGAGAGTAGAGTTATATGGCTTGTCGAAGGACTTAAAATATGCCCAGAAGACACAGCTTTTCTGCTTTTATGTGGATACTTTAGATTATACCCATAGTGCACTTGGGTCTTGGAATGACCTATCGCCTATGGCCTTTTGGCGATGACAACCTTTTTTATAATAGGTTTATATCACAGTATATAGACATGTACACCAATTTATAGTCCTTAATTCTGTTAGGATAATATAGATGAGCTTACATTTCTATTTTATTCTCTCTAAGGTCCAGTACAGAGAGAGACATGCATACCAATTTATAGTCCTTAATTCAGTTAGGATAATATAGATGAGCTTACGTTTCTATTTTATTCTCTCTAAGGTCCAGTATGGAGAGAGAAGGAAAGCCAGTGATGTCACTGCCCTCTATCTTACTGATCTTATTGTTACCAACATACAGCTCCTGATTAATTAACAATAACAGCAAATTATTAACAACAATAACAATAACAATGACATTTATTTATTTATTTACAAAGCTATAAAAGATAATTAATATTTTAAGTACATTACATTACATTTAATCACATCACATTACACTACTTCACATTACATAACATCACATTACATCACACTACTTCACATTACATTACATTACATCACATCACACTACTTCACATTACATTACATTACATCACACTACTTCACATTACATAACATCACATTACATCACATCACATTACATCACACTACTTCACATCACATCACATCACATCACATCACATCACATCACATCACATCACATCACATCACATCACATCACATCACATCACATCACATCACATCACATCACATCACATCACATCACATCACATCACATTACATAACATTAAAAATGATTATTTTGAATACAGTATAGCCCACATATAAGAACCTGGGTTTTAAGAACCTGTTAAGAACCTATTAAGGTTTAAGAGAGCATGTCCATTAAAATCGAACAAGTCGCGGCCATGGATAAAAAATGGATTTTGCTCAAATTTTGCCCAAATGTACTTCATTATATTACGAAATGAACTGCATTGTTTTTTAAGAAAAATAGATTTTTATTTTTGAGAAAATGCGTTTTTAAAATGTCCTCCCGAATTCGCCATTTTAGCATCCAAATTTTGAGTTGAATTTAACGACCGAGTTCAGTACGAAAATCGATTCTAGTGAACTTAAAACTGCTAAAACCCTGCTCCATGCTATCTAAACATCCGGTTACGTGACTTAGAAGAAATTTGAGTTACTTTTTGTGACAGAAATAATCTTACTTTTAGGACACGTGATTCTACTTGATTGACGATATCCTCTAAACAAAATCGATTTTCACCATGCGATAAAGTTCCAAATCTAACAAGCTTCAGTTGGTTAGTTCTTTAAACAATAAGCTTTCATATGATGTAAAAATTTCGCTTGGCAAATAAATATGTGTTGCGCTACAGCTCATTGAAATCTTCAATTTTTGACCTTTTGAGGCCATACGCGATAATTTCCCACACGTGCATAATCGAAGAATATTATCTCTTATTATTACTGATTTGCCTTCCAATTACAAGAAATACACTTAAATATCATTTCTTACCTTGTTAAAGCTGATATCTGCTGTAGTAATCTCGGTATTCGTTATAATGGTATCCGTAAGACTTCATAGTTAGTCATCAGTAATAACGGCTATTTACACACTGATTATTATCAAATATGTCAATTGTCCAGCGCTTACTAAACGGAGTTCAAATCCCTTTCACATGCAGCCAAGCTATATTTTCTTTTTGAACTGAAGTCCTGCCACATTATTATATATCATTATGATTTCGAAGTGTGGTTTGTGGTACAGCTGAAATCGAATTGTGAGTACGTAAACAAATGGCCTGGAATGATGCTAATTATAAACTACGACTTACTAGGGGAGGGACGGTACGTTTCAAATAATGGTTTTTCTCTGATATCCCAACAATTTGGTGTTTAAGACTTCTGATGAACTGTTAGATAAATCATCTCTAGTGATGTATGCCAATGATTAGTTGCTTTATGATCTTTGTCATAATCATGATCTGCAAAATAATGCCTAAGTTTCTAAAGTTACACAGGGAGCCCAATTTCCTGGGATTCGCGACTATGTAAAAGAACGCCGGAATTTGAATATGTATTTTTTCTCTCTGTGTTTTCTCTGCGCAGTCATAATAAAGTCCACTATTGGATTTTACTCTAGGAATAAGACCATAAGTATTCTATCGAGTTGGATATCTTAATTAATTAATCCCTTATGCAGCAAGGAATTGTATTTTTGTATCGTCATTACGAAAGATAAACACAGCTGTTTAATCTATTAGCACTAGTTTAACGCAGTTGCTGTAAAGAAATGGAAGCGTGTTGTTCGTTTAAGTCTCTCGTTGGTATAGTAGTTCTTGTGGTGCTGATGCCAAAGATCGAAAGCGCCATACAACCTCTGTCTTACTGGCAGTCAAAATCAAATCAATAAACTCTGCATATAGTATATGACCAATAGTATATGCATTCCTACACAAATCTTGCCGCCCCCGGGGGGGGGGGGGGGGGTACTCCCTTTGTCCAAGTGGTAGGGGTGATCGGCGGAGATTTTGAAAATGACCCCTAAAAGGTACGCTCAGATACACATAAAGCAGAGTAAAAACGACCCTTACAACTGATTTTTGAGCCAAATCTCTAAATGGACCCTAAAAGGTACGCACTGGAAATATTTTAACCCTAAAAGGTACGTCGATCACCCCTACCACTTGGATTAAGGGAGAACCCCCCCCCCCCCCCCCCCCCCCCCCCCCCCCCCCGGGCTTGCCGCACTTGGATCGTCTCATATATGGTCTACAACACTGAAGTCAATGACTATACATTTAAGATGTCCAATATATAAGTCGGATATTTGAATGAACTTGCCTTTATTTTCATAATGAGGCTGACATCTACCGAGTGTACGGAGCTATTGTTTCCCATATTGTGACAAACGTGGAAAAAATAATGCATTTTTTTAATTTGCAAAAAGTGTCTATGTCATACCTACATCATCTCAAGGTAAGTGATAGTCATTTTACAAACATGACAACATGTTACTTGATTGGCTAGTTCAGTTTCTATTTTGCGCTGAATAACACTTTTGTTGCACTGGATAGCTTTTATTCCAGGCATATGCAACCAGATATTTAATAAGTTTTGATTTATAAAGGATGTTTTCCATCTTTGTTTCCTATAGGGGAAACTTGTCAACACAGTCTCGTGGGTGGGGAAACAAATTATCGTAAATGCTGGCTGGGAATTCAGATGTAAAATACATGACTGGATGTTGAGCAGCGGATACTTTTTTCCCAGGGGTGTTAATTATTAACTATAATTAACGTGGGATCACTTGTTATGTGTTGTACACAACATTTATTTCATTTTGTTAAAAGTTGGTCCTTGGGTACTCCTAGTATTCCTGTTCAGATTAGCACGGCTAACATCCCCCGAGAATTGGGTTCCCTGTGTAATTTTAGAAACTTAGGCAAATCATATTATTTTGCAGATCATGATTATGACAAAGATCATAAAGCAACTAATCATTGGCATACATCACTAGAGATGATTTATCTAACAGTTCATCAGAAGTCTTAAACACCAAATTGTTGGGATGTCAGAGAAAAACCATTATTTGAAACGTACCGTCCCTCCCTAGTAAGTCGTAGTTTATAATTAGCATCATTCCAGGCCATTTGTTTACGTACTCAGCTGTACCACAAACCACACTTCGAAATCATAATGATATATAATAATGTGGCAGGACTTCAGTTCAAAAAGAAAATATAGCTTGGCTGCATGTGAAAGGGATTTGAACTCCGTTTAGTAAGCGCTGGACAATTGACATATTTGATAATAATCAGTGTGTAAATAGCCGTTATTACTGATGACTAACTATGAAGTCTTACGGATACCATTATAACGAATACCGAGATTACTACAGCAGATATCAGCTTTAACAAGGTAAGAAATGATATTTAAGTGTATTTCTTGTAATTGGAAGGCAAATCAGTAATAATAAGAGATAATATTCTTCGATTATGCACGTGTGGGAAATTATCGCGTATGACCTCAAAAGGTCAAAAATTGAAGATTTCAATGAGCTGTAGCGCAACACATATTTATTTGCCAAGCGAAATTTTTACATCATATGAAAGCTTATTGTTTAAAGAACTAACCAACTGAAGCTTGTTAGATTTGGAACTTTATCGCATGGTGAAAATCGATTTTGTTTAGAGGATATCGTCAATCAAGTAGAATCACGTGTCCTAAAAGTAAGATTATTTCTGTCACAAAAAGTAACTCAAATTTCTTCTAAGTCACGTAACCGGATGTTTAGATAGCATGGAGCAGGGTTTTAGCAGTTTTAAGTTCACTAGAATCGATTTTCGTACTGAACTCGGTCGTTAAATTCAACTCAAAATTTGGATGCTAAAATGGCGAATTCGGGAGGACATTTTAAAAACGCATTTTCTCAAAAATAAAAATCTATTTTTCTTAAAAAACAATGCAGTTCATTTCGTAATATAATGAAGTACATTTGGGCAAAATTTGAGCAAAATCCATTTTTTATCCATGGCCGCGAAAGATCGAATTTGTTCGATAATTACTGACATGCTCTCTTAAGTACCATTTATATATTAAGAAACTTATAAGAGCCTATTTTTAGGCTAAATTGAAAAATTCAGGTTCTTATACACAGGCTATATTGTTGATACCTTGAGAGAAGTACATCCACCAAGAGAAGGGAAACTCTCCAACGCATTCTGTCGACAGTCAAGTCTCTTGAGGGACTTACAATTACCAATGCCTGCAATGAAACTAAATGAATCAGCAGTCTATAAAGAAATTGTCCCCATCCCTCCCCCTACAGAAACAAATGTTTTTAGGTGCCCCCCCTCCCCTTTGTGTTACAAGAATAACTGCAATGAAACTAAATGAATCAGCAGTCTATAAAGACATTGTCCCACCCCTCCCCCTACAGAAACAAATGTTTTCAGGTGTCCCCCCCCTCCCCTTTGTGTTACAAGAGTACCTGCAATGAAACTAAATGAATCAGCAGTCTATAAACACATTGTCCCCATCCCTCCCCCCACAGAAACAAATGTTTTCAGAAGTCCCCTCCCTCCCCTTTGTGTTACAAGAGTAACTGCAATGAAACTAAATGAATCAGCAGTCTATAAAGACATTGTCCCACCCCTTCCCCTACAGAAACAAATGTTTTCAGGTGTCCCCCCCCCTCCCCTTTGTGTTACAAGAGTACCTGCAATGAAACTAAATGAATCAGCAGTCTATAAACACATTGTCCCCATCCCTCCCCCCACAGAAACAAATGTTTTCAGGTGTCCCCCACCCCCCTCCCCTTTGTGTTACAAGAGTACCTGCAATGAAACTAAATGAATCAGCAGTCTATAAACACATTGTCCCCATCCCTCCCCCCACAGAAACAAATGTTTTCAGGTGTCCCCCCCTCCCCTTTGTGTTACAAGAGTACCTGGAATGAAACTAAATGAATCAGCAGTCTATAAAGACATTGTCCCCATCCCTCCCCCCACAGAAACAAATGTTTTCAGGTGTCCCCCCCCCCCTCCCCTTTGTGTTACAAGAGTACCTGGAATGAAACTAAATGAATCAGCAGTCTATAAAGACATTGTCCCCACCCCTCCCCCTACAGAAGCAAATGTTTTCAGGTACCCCCCCCCCCCTCCCCTTTGTGTTACAAGAGTACCTGCAATGAAACTAAATGAATCAGCAGTCTATAAACACATTCACCCCACCCCTCCCCCCACAGAAACAAATGTTTTCAGGTGTCCCCAACCCCCTTCCCTCTGTGTTACAAGACAGTGTACATGTGTGTTGCAAAGAAGGGGGTCATGAGTCAATGTTCTAGAATATGTATGACTTTGGTTACTGCACCTTGTGGAAGCTGTGTTATTTTGTTGTTGCTGATGTTTAGGTCTTCCAATACTGAAACAAATACAATTTTATCATTATCGAAATCATAGTTATCATCATCATCATAGTTATCATCATAGTTATCATTATCAACATCATCATAGTTATCATCATCATCATAATTATCATCATCATCAGTTATCATCATGATCATAGTTAATAGAAGGAAATAGGTTATTCATCGTGGAATGTGAAATTAAAAGGATACTTAATCAATTGTCTCACGATTGAGGTCATTGGTAGAAATACCGCGACGTTTCGACTGCAATCTGCTAGTCTTCATCAGGCGATGGTGTAGACTGGATAATGGTTGTCTTATATACTGTTCGTCGGATTATCGGCGCTGTGATTGGCTGACGCGTGATGTCCCAGCATGCTTCTTGATTGTTGGCATCCACATCATAGTTATCATCACCACCACCATCATTAACACATTTTCAATGTTATAATCAACATTATCATTATTATAATCGTCATCACCACCACCATTATCATCTTAATTAACATCATCACCACCAACACCATCATTATCATCAGCATCATTATCATCAGCATGATCAGCAACATCATCATCATCATTATCACATTCATCGTCATCATTCTTACATTTGATTTGTCCAATCTCAGCTGGAAGTGTTTCTAAAACATTGTTGGATAGATTCAAGTTTCTCAGACTTCCAAGTCCTGATAGATTGGATGGTAGACATGTGATCATATTGTTGGATAAATCCTAAAAAGATCCAAGACCGTGAAGGAAAACACAGTGATGAGAGTGATAAAACAAGAAAATAAAAGTAGGCACAACACTATTTCTTTGAAAAAGGTACCACACTAGAGTGTGAACATGCAAATGAATTAATTACTGATTAGATGTAACCAATATCTTTCACAGTCTTAGCGAGAGGACTGTGCGGCGGCGGACCAGACAACGTTTTTTGGATTAGGTGTAAATAAATGTTATTACTAAATATAGCTATATAATTACATTATGTACATATTAAAAAATGGACTAAAAAAGGCTAAAATCTATAAAATTACTACACCTACTTGCAGTAAGGTTGTCATACAAAATAGAACATTTGTCACAAAGAAAATAGAACATTTGTTATTTAGTGCAAAAGGAATTAATTAAAAGACAAAAGAGAGAGTTCAGCTTGAGTGATCTTCTTTTGTCTTTTAATCAATTCCTATCGTACTAAATCACAAATGTTCTATTTTCTTTATAACAAATGTATATTTTTGTATGACAACCTTACTGCAAGTAGGTGTATTTAGAATATATCAAATTAATTTCAAATACAATTATGAATATAAAAACGACCTAATAAAATGCTAATTTGAATAAATGTGTTTTTAGTAAAACTTTAAATGTGTACATGTGTACTCCCTTTGTCCAAGTGGTAGGGGTAATCACAGCTCTATTAAAGGGCTGAAAATATTTACTGTGTGTACCTTTTAGGGTACCGTTCTCACTCAAAACTCAATTATGCTATGTGCCTGATTGGCTCAGTTGGTTGAGCATCGGTCTGTTATGCAGGAGGCCCGGGTTCAATTCCCGGCCGGACCAACACTCAGGGTCTTAAAAATAACGGAGTAGAAAGTGCTACCTTTGTGATAAAACCTGCAAATGGTTAGACTTTCACGTCTTCTCTGATATGACACTAAACCGTAGGTCTTGTCTCCCAACCCTTGACTAATCTGCATATGGGGGATATTAAAGAACCTGTTGAACTATTCGCAAAGAGTAGGGGATTGTCTCCCAGTTCAACAGCCTATTTCAATTGGAGGCATATATATGTATAACATACTAATAATATCTCATGATTGTAAGCTGCACGGCTGCCAATGGTGCCTTAATAATACTTCCAAGAAATTTGTTAAATAATTAGTGTCAATTGTTCTAGCAAAGTGGAACCCCATTAATCCAGCCACCAAAGTGACAGCCCAAAATGGCCAAATTAACAGGGTGGTTGCATTAAGCAGGTAAATTTTATAGAAAATGTATTGGCATGCATTTTGTTGGGACCTAAAAAACTTGCCGCAATAACGGGGTGGCCATATTAAGTGGGAGGCCATATTAAGTGGGTGGCCATATTAAGTGGGTGGCAATAAGGCGGGGTTTAACTGTATTCTCAAGAGGGAATAAAAATCTGAATAAGAAAGAAAATTTGTAAAACATCCTGGCACTGGATTTTAAGTACTTACCAGTTCTTCCAGGTGTATCAGTTCTCCCAGCCAATCACCAACTGACGACAAACTATTGTGCTGGAGTTTCAATGAACATAAACTTCTTAGATATCCAATGTCTGGCGGCAGTGATGAAAGCTTGTTGTGACTGTAAAAAATAATTAGGTATAGGTTATAGTTATTGAATCTATTTCAGGAGAAAGGGTCATCATCTTTGTAATAAAACAGTTAACAAAATACAAAGAATATCCAAAAAAAACCCCTGTCTTGTACTGACTCAAGTTATATTGTAATATGAACAATAGAATCTCTACAAAGCTTCCTTTTTTTGTTTAGAATTTTCATTATTAGCAATGTTCAGGTTTGAAGTCTGGAACCTTTGAGCATTAATTGTGAAAGCCAAACACCATTGATGTGTGGAGAGGGGGTTAATAGCTGTTATTACAGTTATATGCAAATGATTTTGAACAATGGGTTGAAGTCAAGGCTTTCGGGCGAAAACAATAGGTTTGCCCGAAAGCCTCGATTTGAATCCATTGTTTGAAATCATTTGCATATAACTGTAATAACAGCTATTGATATAAAGCAAAAGATATTTATTTAGCTTTTCCAAAGCAAAGATGATATATTATAGTTTGGTTTTGTAAAAGCATAAATGTCCCAACAATGTTTCAAGAACATGATTTGGGATGAATATTTGTTGGTTTACATTAACTACAGTTGACCTATGTTAGACCATAATGATAGGCCAGGTGGTCTCGCTTCAAAGCACACAAAGGATTGTTTGTCAAAACGAACAGTTCCAAAATGGCACCTCGAGCCAGCAACAATTTCAATTTCTTTTAGGCATTTGCATTTTGTTTTGAATTCTTTTTCATTGCTGATAGAACAGCAGAGAGCTTTTGTTGTCCAAGTTACATTTCTTTGAATGTAAAGTTATGTTAAGGATGTATTTATAGAGTCTATAGGGGGAAACTAGCGAGTAAACTAGTATAGGCTGCGTTGGTGTTTGATATAAATGATAGGTAATAGAATGAAATTTGTAACACCGTAAAAAATAGAAATAGCAACTAGCGAGTAAACTAGTATAGGCTGCGTTGGTGTTTGATATAAATGATAGGTAATAGAATGAAATTTGTAACACCGTAAAAAATAGAAATAGAAACTAGCGAGTAAACTAGTATAGGCTGCGTTGGTGTTTGATATAAATGATAGGTAATAGAATGAAATTTGTAACACCGTAAAAAATAGAAATAGAAACTAGCGAGTAAACTAGTATAGGCTGCTTTGGTGTTTGATATAAATGATAGGTAATAGAATGAAATTTGTAAACACCGTAAAAAATAGAAATAGAAACTAGCAAGTAAACTAGTATAGGCTGCGTTGGTGTTTGATATAAATGATAGGTAATAGAATGAAATTTGTAACACCGTAAAAAATAGAAATAGAAACTAGCGAGTGAACTAGTATAGGCTGCGTCAGTGTTTGATATAAACGATAGGTAATAAAATGAAATTTGTAACACCGTAAAAAATAGAAATAGAAACTAGCGAGTGAACTAGTATAGGCTGCGTCAGTGTTTGATATAAACCATATGTAATATAGTGAAATTTGTAACACCGTAAAAAATGTTGTGTTAACTTTACTGACGTTTCGAGCTTTAGCCCTTCGTCGGAGTAAAAAAAAACACAGGAAACAACAAATGCTCCTGATTGATACTAGCCGGAGGTGAGCATGTGAAATCACCTAGTAATGTTTCTATTTACCTCAAATTGATTCTTTTCATGTTTTCCAATGATCCTATTTCACTGGGTAAAGCCTCTATAACATTGTCATGAATCTAAAAACAATGAAAATGTCATAAAACTAGTGCTATAATAATAACAATAATAATAACTTAAATGCTATCCTATAGGGTCTTCTTCTATATGTGTAAACCTTTATTTGAACGAATGAAGAAATGAAGAAGTGGATGAAAATATGGATGAATGAATGCATGAAGGAGGGACGGAATATATTTATAATGCATGTATGTTAAACCACAAAAACTCTATTAAACTTTGTCTAATACAGTAACTCTAAAAAATAAGAGTACACACCATGATAGAATGAATGATATTTAAAGTAATCCAAAGCTCCTGGTAAGGTAAATAGAGATCCATTGTTGTCAAACCATGGCATGTGACAAAAACCAGAAACCAAATCAGGCTGAGTGGAATTAATTATTTTAAATCATTCAAAATATATGCATGAATAAATGAATGAATGAATGAATGAATGAATGATTGATTGATTAAACATTGGAATGGATAAATGAATACATAAATATAATAATTCATTAATAAATGGATGGATTGATGATTGAATGATTAAATGAATGAATTCAAATGGATGGGATGAATATAGCTAACAGCTGAGTTTTCAAAAATAGAGCGGATTTCGTATGACTGTGCAAACAGCACGGACACAGCACGGTACAGTACAAATGAAATTTAGAGAGTTTTTCCTGTGCCTATCAAAACACCACAGGTTGATTACAGCAGTGATTTCGAATGTTTTTATAGCAACTACGGCACGAACACGGCACGGGCGTGAAGGCACGGCACGGTCACGGCAAAAACTTCGAATCTTTTTATATAAATTACGACACGGTCACGGCACGGTACCGTACGTTGCACAGTCATACGAAATCCGCTCTAATAACATTGCCTACAGTGTATCAGTACTTTTATGGCTTGAATGTTTTTCAAAATATAATCAAAGTATCAGATCAATCAAATGTAATTACACTTGCCTCGACCTTGATTATTCTTGATATCACAAAAACCTCATTCAATCAACACATATAAGAATTGTTTTCATTTTATATATAAGCGCTCTACTCACATCTAGAAATTCCAGTGCAGGCAGGTTTACAATTTCACTTGACAACGAAATCAGCTTATTTGAGGCTAAAATAAGCTTGGTTAAATCAACTTGGTCCCACCATTTCTCATCACTAGAGTCTAGAGACACGTTCTTCGTTTCTGGAGGCAGTTCAGTGTTAATTTTCCACACTTTAGAAGGAACTTCAGTCAGTTGACGATTTGACAAATTTAGTTGCCCGCTTCTTCTCGCTTGACGAAATAAAGCCTCAGAAACATCGTTTTTGTCTTGGGTTTCTAGTCCTCTGCCTTTGAAAGCTGTATTTAAAGGTCTTCGCTTCATTTTTAGCCAGATACAGTTGACTTATTTGATAATATTCCGGGAATATCACGCAAGGGATTCAACTACTCCGTCCTTTGGCCGCCATTTATTTACACAGGGAAACCGCAAACAATTTTATGAATATTACACAGGAATCCCGAATTCGACTGTATATTTGAGTGTCTATACTTTGAGTGGCAGTAAATATATTTAAATTGAAAAATTAAAAAAATGATATTAAAAAAATTAAAACAAACAATCAAACCAACAACAACAACATTAAAGTTAAACATTTATAAGGGCTGTGGGAACTTTTATTTCTCAGGCCTATGTGAGTTTTAAAGAGGCCATACACAACAATAAAATTTCACATTTCTCATAAACAGTGTTTCATTTCGCTGTTTCAAGTTCGAGTTACGACAAGAGCGCGTAACTCGAAAATATTGTTTCGTTGTTTCAAGTTCAAGTTACGCGCATTTGTCAAAATGGGTGTGGTCTCAGCAAAATGGGCGTGTCCGAGCGCGTAACTCGAAAAGCGCGTAACTCGAAGCGCATAACTCGAAGCGCGTAACTCGAAGCGCGTAACTCGAGTTTTTCCTTCCCTCATTATATTACTACTAATCCTAATGAATCTCTGTATAATCGCTAAGTCTCTAGAGATTCCTAACAGTGCTTAATAGTTATATATTCTCACTGCATGCCCGGGTTGGACTTCACCAGTAGAAAGCTGCGTTTTTATTGGCCCCAGTTAGACAGCACCGCTATTGTTTGGTTAGGTTTAGGGCAATTGTTTGGAAAGACTCTATTGTTTTTCAAACCAATCCTAAACGATGTTTCGAGTTGGTGAAGACTCGCCCCACTGCATACTCATTATCACGTCGCAGTAAGTTAAGTTATGGGTGAGATCCGCGACTGTTGTGATATGAGGTAAAGCAGCGAGAAGGACCTGAAAAGCACCGCCACCAGCTAGGGGAGGGTGGGTGGGTCAAGGGAGGGTGGGTGGGTCAAAACTCGGCTTCTCGCGACGCTCCGAACGACGTTATGCAATAAGGCATGCGCATGTATGAGAAGTTAATTTATACAGCTCCGTGCTAATTACAGTGCTGCTAATTCAACCGGGGCCTCCCCGAGTTTATTAGCCAATCACGTTTGAGCTTAAGAACAAAAGAACCAGACATAGACGATCCGTCAAGTCAATTCGCGCCTATAATTTGATTGGCTGATAAGGAGACAAAGTAGATATCTTTTGTTCTTAAGCTCAAACGTGATTGGCTTATAAATTCGAGGTGGCCCCGGTTGAATTAGCAGCACTGTAATTATGCAGTGAGATTAGTACTCTTTATTAAACTATAGTCGCCTACTCAGCTCTGTACTGATGATGGAGTCGACAACAAAACATTCAGCTATCAGCTCTGAAGAATCTTTCTTGTCATCCATATATTATTCTTTATGGAGAAACCGTTGCTTGAGTGTCATTATTGGACTTAAGATACCTGACATAATATGTAGTGCAGACACGTCCGTTAGCATCGAAGAAATTGCTGCAAAGTCAGGGTGTGACTCCACTAATGCACTAGTCAATTGAAACCCCCGCCCCCCGACCCCCGGGACTAGCGGGGCACTGAACGGGGACGTGACGCGTTTTTAACGTGCTTTTACAGCAATATTGCACCGGGGGGTCGGGATTTTAACTAATTGTCTTCGCAGCGGGGCAGCGAGCGGGGATTTTAACGCTCGTTTGAATATGTAAGGGCCTGGAAACTAGAGGTCGGCCATCTTGGAAAATACCCAGAAAGCATTGGTATTCTAACATCGGTATTCTAGGTGTGGATGATATTAATATTCCGATCCTTTGCTAGAATGGAAAAACGAAAGGTACGTGAGTCAACATGCGTACTTTTAATGAAAACAAATCACGAATGTTGAAGATTTTATCCATGATATTTTGCCATTATTGATATATCTTACATTAATTTGTTTTGGTTAATTTTGTTTGTAGATGATCCTGAGAAATTTTGCCTCTGTAATCATGCATGTGACAGCAAAGTGTGTGATATAATGTGGTATCATCTCTCCTGTGTGGGCCTCAGAGCTGCCCCTTAGGGAAAATGGCTTTGATAATGATAATGCATTTATATAGCGCACTTTCTATGTGTATATATTCAAATGCGCTTTACACATTATAGTTAGTTGTTAGTAATTAGTATATATTAGTGTAAGTGTAGGCCTTTCACTGAGGATGATCGTGACCTGCGTCCTCAGTCGTTCTTTTAGTTTTTCTTGTTCCCCCGATTAATGGTCAGTGTGTGAGTCCTTATCCGAGAGGACGCGAAGCCTAACAATTATAATAAACCGAAATAAATAAAAAGTTATAACATTCTCCTCAATTATTTAAAGACCCTGAGTGATGGTCTGGCTGGGGTTTGAACCCCCGACTTCCCGGTTAACAGGCCGTGCTCTCCCAACTGAGCTAACCCGTTAATCTTTGTCAAAAGTGCAAATAAAACCACTATTAATTAAGCAATATTTACAAGCATTGCCGTTCATTTTATACTTAGGGCCCGTTCAGACTAGGACTTGTTAGCTAGCTAAAATGAGGCACCATTTAGCTAGCTAAACAGTAAATTACCAGTGTGAACGGCTTTTCGTTTAATAGCTAGCTAGAAAGTTGTACGGCATCCAAGGAATGTCGCCGTTAACAAAGGAAAAATGACCGGAAGTCTTAATTTTTCAAGCCATGTCAAGACATGGCTTTTAGCGAGTGCAACTAGCTAATCCCCCTGTCGTTGACATTATGAAACCCAACTGACGCCCCTGAAAATATTGGACATTAAATATTTGTGAATCAGAATGGAACACACAAAGATTAGCTATACGTGGCACAGGAAATTGGCCATGAGTTGGAGTGAAATGTGTTTGTTTTGTTATTTACTACTAGACCAAAATAGCGGGGCCACAATAGCGGGGGCTTTAACAGTGAATGTGCCCCCGACTACCAGGGGAAATGTCTGATTTTAACACTACCCAAACGTTAAATTCCCCGGTATTTCCCGGGGGTCGGGGGGCGGGGGTTTCAATTGACTAGTGCATAAACAACTCTACCCTATGATGAGATTACTTGCTCTGTGGGGAATCGGCAAAGAGCTAGAGAACAAGCATTTTGCAAAGAATAAAGCGCTGGAACTACTAAGGCGAGATCAAGGACCAAGTTTTGGTCATATCTTTGAGTACGCTAATGGAGATGAGTGCTACACGGCGATGAGATCTTTAGCAGCATGTGTCAAGCATGGCAAACCTGCATTTGTCATTGAACACGGAATGACTCACACGCAGTATTTGTATGGATTAGAGCAATGTCCATACAATGCAGACAAGATGTTTGAAGGCGCTTCTAAGTACAAGATAGGGAGTGATGAACGAAGACGCGAGTTGGCTGATAACTACTCAAGTGGACTGGTTTACATCACAAGTCTCTTGAACTTGCACAATGCTGCAGGTGCTAGCAACCTATCCAATGCATTCCCATGGTCGGAGTGTAAGAAGATCGTAGACATAGGGGGTTCCACAGGGGACTTTCTTGCCTCTATTTTAAAGCTTCCAGGCTGTGAGAAGATCCAAGGATATGTCATAGAATTAGCAGAAGTAGTCGACGAAGCGAGGAGAAAGATACACGATCTTGAAATAGAAGAGCATCGCATTGCATTTATCAAACAAGACCTCTTCCAACCCTTCACAACTCATCGCCATTTGCAAGCCGATACAGTGATATTAAAAAACACGTTGAACCAGTTTACAAATGATCCCGAGAAGATGACCCAGATTTTTACCAACTGTCGTGATCTATTCCCTACAGATGGCGGTAGGCTTTTGGTTATAGAGTACTATACCCCCAATAGTCTCGGAGAAACTAATAAGAATGTTGGTATAAATGAAATGGATTCTAGCGCAAGGAGCATTCATTTTCTGAGTATCGCTGCAACACATATCCTCTTCAAGGACGAGTGGGTCGAGTTGTTCAGTAAAGTTGGAAACAAACTTGGCTACCATGTGCACAAGATTCATGACACTTTTAATGGAGGGTTATCCATTTTCGAGCTGTCTTACAAACCCATTTAATTTTTTTAATAAAGATAAGCTCACTAAGATAAAGGGGTGCTAGCTGCTTAAGAATTTTAAAAGTAATCAAAATCAGTTTAAATTCAATGCAAAATCTAATCGGTAACCAATGCAATTCACGCAACAGCGGGGTAATATGACAAAAACGAGAAGCGGAAAGCACTAAGCGAGCAGAAGCATTCAGAACGCGCTGCAACTTATCGTGTTGATAATAAGGAAGGCCATAGTAGAGGCTATTGCAGTAATCAATTCGGCTAGTTATTAAGGCATGCACTAGAGATGCTGCAGATTCGTTCATTAGGTATTTACGTATACGCCTAAGATTATATAGGAAAAAGAAAGCACTACTACAAGTTCTATTAATGTCAGTGTTCATGGTCAAGTCGGTGTCAAGCCATGTTCCAATATAATATTACGGAATAATAAATATAACCACTAACCCGTGTAAGTAATGCATGCATGTGAGCTGAATGTAAATGTTAATCAGAAAATAAAATGTCTTGCTTCCTGTGTAATGATGTTGTTTATGGGCTTCCTGTGTAATGATATTATTTATGCAAAGCTCTATTTTCAAAAATTCAGTTGTGTACTGTAATATTATAAGAGAGACCGTTTTCACATACATTTCTTTATAAATGAATAGCCTGAGCTACCTGTGGTGTATCTTCGTTCAAAATCAGTGAACTGTTCTCCAAATGTGCTTCAGTCCTGTCTTGTATCGGTGACCAAAATGAGCTTGGAAGCGCACGTTTACACATAATTATCTGCACCAAAAATGTTGCTATGAAATTACCACGTGCACTGTTCTGCCTCAGTGGTAGCACTAGTGTATAATAGTTGTTTTATTTCACGCTTATGCGGTGGCGTGCACTCTTTGTATTATTTTGATGTTTCTGGTTGAGTGATAGAGTACAAACACTAAAAGTGTGCAATACTTTGTACTATTTACCACTAAATAGTGTTGATTGAACAATAGAGAACAAAAGAATTTGCATAATTTAGCAGTATTTATGTTGCACACTTTTAGAGTACAAACACTAAAAGTGTGCAATACTTTGTACCACTAAAGTGTTGATTAAACAATAGAGAACAAACGAATTTGCATAATTTAGCAGTATTTATGTTGCACACTTTTAGAGTACAAACACTAAAAGTGTGCAATACTTTGTACTATTTACCACTAAATAGTGTTGATTAAACAATAGAGAACAAAAGAATTTGCATAATTTAGCAGTATTTAGTGGTATTTATGTTGCACACTTTTAGTGTTTGCACTCTACTAAATTAGTCACTAGATAGAAACTATTAGTTAGTAACTATTTTGGTTTTATTTCATGGTTTTAGTGTTTTTGCTTAGTTCATTTGACAAAATCAGCATATTTTCACTTTACAAATCGCCAAGACTACTAAGATCTTCTTCTGGCATTTTACTAAATTACCTCTACTACAATATGAAAACCTATGGTCATCGCATAGGCAGCCCAACTACTCCTTTCGAGGATTTTTTATTTTTCAATAAAGATTCAATGGAAAAAAATGCGCGCGACTCTTTTTGTTTCTTTAGTTGGCGCGCGCTTGTAGTCTTTGGGTTTCCTGTGGCGCGCTTGTAGATTATGGGGTTCCTGTGGTCAATGCCGCGGGAGACAAGAATATATTGTGACAGTTATTGACACAATAAGTTATTGTGACAATATACAAGGTACCTGACCATCCATCCCGCGGGATTGACCACAGGAACCCCACAATCTACAAGCGCGCCACAGGAAACCCAAAGACTACAAGCGCGCGCCAAACGAAGAAAGCAAAAGAGTCGCGCTCATTTTTTTCCATTGAATCTTTATTGAAAAATAAAAAATCCTCAAAAGGAGTAGTTGGGCTGCCTATGGTCATCGCTCTTTTTCTGCCTGTCCACCTGAACTCCCTCTTCATTAAAAAATGTTACAGAACTGGGCTCCTTTAAATCATCTCTAAAAACACTTCTTGTTAAGCAAGCATTTAATTTGTAATTTTCTTCATTTTTTTATTTTCAACTTTAAGCACATAGATCAGGATTGTAAATGCGCTATATAAGCACATTATTATTATGAAGAGATAATGTCAAACTCTAAGCTAGTCTACACTTGTGCATGACGGTGTAGTGGTGCAAAGCAAAAGTGGTGACAAATATGATGAGAAAAGCAGTAAAATAATAAGAAACAAGACAACACAAAACTGGCACTAACCAAAAGCCCCTTTATTGCCCTCACACAATATATTACAAAGTAAAAAGTATTTTAAACACAGTAAAGCACCATAACAACAATGCCGTAACTAGTTTAGCAAGGATGTTTATAATAACTGTCACAATAAAAACACACATGTACAAAAATATGAAGTATTGCTGCATGTCAAAAGTTTTCAAAAACAAGACCGAAGACTGTGATTTTCAGGAAAACATTTGCATACAAATTTCCAATAACTAGTGGTTAAACTAGTCAGCATTTTATCTGTGTTTTAAGGAGACAATTATAGACATTTCTCATGAAGAAGCTAATCATATGGAAATGCTCAGCAAGCCTTGCTATGACTCATGGTGTTTTTGTTTTATTACCAAAGTGAGGCTTGTCAGGCGTTTAAATGATTAGCTCCTATGTGAAAAAGAATTGGAGTAAAAATGTCCAAAACTAGTGGTTAAATTTGTGTGGACTGCATCAATATTTCTAAGGTTAACATACAAGTAAAAATGTATGATAAATACTGGTTAAACTAGTGTGGACTGCATCAGTGTTTCTGACTGGAAAAAATATGCACAATAACTAGTAGTTAAGACTAAAATTGTGTATTTCTAAAACACACAAACTGCATTGAGTTCCACAAATTGTAATCTGACAATTAATGTAAATTAATAACAAATGTTTTTAGATGTCAAATGCAATCCTACAAATCTGATTCAACTAGTTAAAGACAGTATATATTGGTAATGTGTCATGTCGACCAAAAAGGGCAAGGCTTTTTTAGATAATACTATAACACTTGATTCACAACTCACTACATGCAAACTTCATAAAAGATAAATATTTGAAAAGTTTCTACATTAAGTTCAAAAGCTTCAACATTAAACACAAATTTTCCAATAAATGTATGATCGAGATTTCACATTTGTTACAAAATATCTTCTTTTTTTTTTTTGCTTTTTTAGATGTGACTGCGTTATTTCTTTTTGTAGTCTCTTTTTGACCGACATGACTCAAGGCGAATATACCACAATTAAATTTCCCTTGCTATGCTAGTTATGGCACTTAATATACTGTACAAAATTACTAACTTCTCTTTGGACAAGGAGCACAATTTTAAAAATCGAAGAAATTGTACTCTGCAGAGTGCTACATAACTTTTTCAGTATATTATCAATAAAAATGACATGATCTTTATATCATACAATCTGTTATAAATAGATACTTGTGATGTTTTGAAAGTTATTAAATTGAACTCGTGAAAAGGCTCTTTCAAAACACCACTCTTACCCATCAATTATGAATTATACTCAAGATTATGCATTTTCCTATACTAATTTTAAGTTTATAACCCTCTAGAGCAACACTAAACTTTACACTAAAATACATTATATATATCAAAACTTTTAGTAATTTACAGTTATATATACATAAGTTGCAATCTGAAGATTTTGTTATCACAAAAGTGATGCATAAAAATAGTACTTTGAAATAGTTTTTAAGTATTTATTTAGTGTTCTGTTGATCTAAGATTTGGATATAATAGTTGCAGGATCGAGTGAGTTTTGTTAAAATTAATATTGTTATGATGTGAAAATTAGGATATCATTATAACTAAAATGTTTTGTTTATATGTTTAACCCAAAAATTTACAAATAAACTACTTGTACCGATAAAAATGTGTCTATATAAAGCTAAAATATTGTTTAAAACAGAAATTGTAAATCAGATTGTATATTTCGTTTGCAAATTAAACTACCAAACGAAATCTTACAAGTTAATTTAACGAAAACCCTCAACATAAAACGTTTTAAAATTGAACATAAAAACTACTACACAATCAAAAATAAGCAATATTGTTAAACACTTTACCAAAGAAGCATTATCGTTTTGATAATGACTTTGTGACAAATACTTAAGCCACTGAAAATCGCTAGCTGACGTGAAAACCTAGACATACTCTAATACCTTAAATCATTAGAAAGCCTGAAGTTTCGGTATGCTGGGTTGATAAGATCGTGAAGTCGAAATCTATCTCTGATATGAAATCGTACGTCTTCTTTACGATTTGCTAGATCTTCAAGGAAAGGTAGTAATTCGACCAATTCTCTGTCGTTTTCATCTACAAACCAACTCTCGATTGGTATCCCGTTAGAAATTTGATAAGCGAACGCTTGAGGAGAATTATCGACAATCATAGTCTTTGATAAATCCCTTCCTAAGATTGTCAAATCTTTAATATAGTTGCCTTGTACGCAGACACAATGTTCACGGAAAAGACGGTGGCGAAAATACTTTCTTTCTGGATCTAAAATGTTCAATAACTTGTCGGCGTAGACGCGTTTCGACGCCGTGAATAAAATCACTTCGAACGACTTCGATACTCTCTCAAGAAAGTACTGCAAGTGAGGCCTTGTTCGCACAAAAACTTGATATGTTATGTTTTGATACAAAACTGGGAAAGATAAAGTAGCGTCCTCGAGTTTATTCAGGCTACAGTGGACCAGAGTTTCGTCCAAATCCAAGACAAGACTCAGCTTTGGGGTGCTTCTTGTTTTGAGCGGTAGAACAGGAGGACGGGATTTCATCTCTTCACTGATCGGAGGAACAGTTCGGATAAAGTAAAATGGATCAAAAGTCTCCCAATCGGAGCTTTCGTCGTCTACGTTGCCATTAACATCACCATTACAAGTGCTTGGAGACAAAGCGACGGTTGCTTCGCCGTTCACGCTTGGCTGTGCTTCGTCTTCCTTCGCCGATTCGACGCCATTGCATGCTTCATGTTCAACCTTGGTCTCCTCGCTACTCACTTGTACCTGGCCATTTTTACCGAAAAGAGTAAAAACAGGAGAAAACAATGTTCCTAAAAGAGACTTTCGTTTCGGGGTGGCTTCGGAGACGTTGGAATCACGAGTTGTATGTGTGAATTTACTCGAGCAATTGCTCGTTTCAGTTGTAAATTTTCGCTTCTTCAACAAGTTTGAAGTTATTATCGCATCTTCTTCATCTTCGATGTCAGAATCCTCTCTCGCCCTCTTAGTACCTCGTTCCTCTTCATCTTTTGAAGGAGAAGACCATAATAAAGTCTTAATCGAAGTCAAGAAGTTTTGGCCAGTACTCGGCGAGTCATTGCTTCCCGCCTTCGCATCGGCTATAGATCTCTTTCTCCTTCTCTTGGGCATTTTACACTCTAATTTTGATCAGATGACGACTATACGGCAAAACAATCCAAGGCTAATAAACAACGAAGCTTTTAGAGTTCAAATCCTGGCTAAAGTACTACTATTAAACGGTGAAATGGACTCAAACAGCATACAACGTAACATCAAGCGTAGGCCTCGTTGACAGCCTGTCTCGTCGATTGCACACTTTATGCAAATGTTCCAAACAGGTTTTATTCGTTATTTGCATAAATGAGTTTCAGCAATAATTTTAGCCCTAAAAATACGATTTGAAAGTTCTCACAGCTGCAAAACTATTCCATCTTTACTGCTTTATAAATTAGTAATGTTTTTAATCTATTAATATAATGAAAAATAAAGCAAAAATAAATATATTTACAGTCTATATTACACGTGACTGTAATTGAGTTAAACCGGAAGTCAGTGGAGCGTTTCGCGCGCCAACCAAACTCATAACAAAATATATATTTTTAAAGTAAAAAATCTAATTTACAAATAGTAGGATCAAAAGTACGATTTTTATCTTGCTCTACAGCTCCCAGCGTGTCTATGTCACAATAAATCCGTTTACATTTCTTAAACAAACATTTATAGTAAATTAGTCACAAGAACCACTTCTTGGGATACCTGTGTATTTTCGTATCAATTTCCGATCGCCTGAAAGATATTAGGGTTTCTGACCAGATGCTATATCGTCTCAATTAGTCGGTTGTCGATATCAATCGATGTTTATCGACAGATAATTATCGAGTATATTGTAATCGATTTCGGATGTTGATCGATGTAGTTTGATCGTTCCAAGTCGACTGGCAGCAACTTGCTTGCACAGATGTTCCTCACTGACTGCATGACTGTATTCATTTGCAATTAATATACAATTTAAACATATATATGGGGTTGTTTTCATTAACCTGTGAAACACTCTTTGGAGTACTCGCACTCTTTAATACACTCTAATTCCATTGTGTTTTTTTGTTGTTGTTATTTGACTATCACACTTTAATTACAGTGCGACTACTGAAACCGGGGCCACCAAAACATGTCTATGCGATCACTATCGAGAATATGAACAATAGAATCTCTACAAATGTTTGACTTTTTTGCTTAAAATGCTAATAATTTTCATTATTTGTGAACGGAATAGATAAAGATTGAATAAGAAACATCTTAGCCCTGAGAACCCTCTACAATTGTTTTGTTTGATCTCAAAAACTATATAATTTAACATTTGTCTGGGTGGCCCTGGTTTCAGTAGACGCACTGTATTCGGCACTTTGTTTCACAGGTTAATGAAAAATCACTCATATAAACATCATACATGATTTATGAAACGGAAAATAATCTGGGCTAGCTAGTATAAATTAATTAAGCTTAATATTCTCTTGATCTGTGGACTGTAACAATCTTACTATAAAAGATATTTTAAAATGTATAATAAGTAATTCGTTTGACAAACATTGTTTTGACTTGTTCTCGACAATTGGCTCTGGCCGTTACGCAAACATACCAGTTTGAAAATTTGTACTGAATATCCGGCGCCGTCTAATTAATGAAACGGACTTCTCCATTTGTTTGTGAATAACTTAACGCCAGTCCCTATTTTCAAATTGAAATTTTAGATATTAAATTAATTTAACTTCTAAATTTTATTTATAAAAACAAGATGAGGCAAAAAATTAAAATCCCTTTATACAAATGTGCTCCTGTACAAATCTATAATTTTTTTCTTCTGCCTTTGCTTATGTTTAGTCCATCGCTTTTCTTCATTTCTTTCTTTCTTTCTTTCTTTCTTTCTTTCTTTCTTTCTTTCTTTCTTTCTTTCTTTCTTTCTTTCTTTCTTTCTTTCTTTCTTCCTTTCTTTCTTTCTTTCTTTCTTTCTTTCTTTCTTTCTTTCTTTCTTTCTTTCTTTCTCTCTTTCTTTCTTTCTTTCTCTCTTTCTTTCTTTCTCTCTTTCTCTCTTTCTTTCTTTCCTTCTTTCTCTCTTTCTTTCTTTCTCTTTTCCGGCCTTCTTTCTCGCCCAATTTGTAGTTCTTTTAAGACTGCATTGTCTATAAGTTTTATAATTACACTTTGAAAGCTAATCCGGTGCTCACTTGTCACATGTTGTCAAGTCCAAACGCCTGAAGCAGATAACACGTGTAGGACAGATATAGCCATAATAAAAAAAAACTTTAATTCCTTCCTGTCTTCTAACTTCGTTGCAATGATTTCAATCACGGTAATACAAAGAAATAGAGAGCGCACAACTGGTTCGAAAAATTAAGGTATTGTATGAATCGGGTCGGTTGCTGGTTTAATATTCAACTCCGCAGCTCAATAAAAATCCTGATGCAAAATTATCAAATTAATCAAAATCGAGGCTTCAATGGTTTTATTTCAACAGTTTGGTGGTGTGAAATTACGTTCTACCTACATCAATAAGTCAGATTCTGAAGAATAAATATCCATTTATTGAGGCTGGACCACGAGAACCTTGACATGATGTACTCTACTCCCCTTGCTTCTTGACGTCTCTTCTTTAAGGTTCTTTTCTACGTATATACATCCTGCTCCCATTTCTTTCTCCCTTCCCTTCTTCCCTGCTCATGACTTCCCCTCATCTCTGTACTCATCTCCTTCTCTATTCTCCCTTTTCTTCGTTCCTGTTCCCATTTCTGTTTAACTTCTCTTACTCCCTCCTCACTTCTCCTCGTCTCTGTATCAGTCTCCTTATCTCCCTTCCCTTTTTCCTCCTCCCTTTTCTTTCTTCCTGCTCCCATTTTTTTCTCACTTATCTTCCTCCCAGTTCACCTCTCCTCATCTCTGCTCCCCTCTCCTTCTCTCCCTTCCCATTTTCCTCCCTCCTTCTTCTCCTTCCTGCACCCATTTACTCCTCCCTGCTCCTTTCCTGCTCCCATTGTCTACTCCTCTCTTGTTCTATTTCGTGCTCCTTCGCTTCTAATTTCCAGACAAAGAGATCAATAAACATAGAGACAGTTTTGAATGCTTAATATTACTTTAATGAAACAACAACAATAATGATAAGTAGTTTAAACAGTACAACATCTGACTTTAGCGCCACTTTTAGTTTTTCAGCTAACGTCGTCATCTCATATACCGCTTTAACAACTGGTTACAAATATTCAAATATGGATAAAAAATAAATATACGATTTGTTAACAATCATTTTTTCTTTCGCACTTGTTCCTAGTCCCTAAAACGGACTAAATTCTTACTCGTCACCAAACCCCGCAAAGGTACCCACCGAGACGCCACATCAGGCTTTATTAGTAATAAGACGAAGAAAATCAACCAAAAAAGATCTACTTAAACTTAAAATAAACTTAAACTAATTGCGTTGAACTTCGGATCTTTGTTTGCTAGGCGACCAGGTCACTAGGCAGCTTTCGTTACCTAGGAAACTTGGATGACTTTGCTACATGGTTACTAGACAACTAAGTTACTAGTTATCAAAGTTACCATGTTACCAAAGCTGTTTACTACGTTACTAAGCAATTAAGTAACAACGCAATCATGCTATTTAACTGAAACTATTTAAAAACGTGTGTTATAATCATGGTATATTATTTAATGTTAACGTATGAGTCCTTTATACATTTCCATGTGGACCGGTGCGGGTTCCGTAACACTGGTGTCACAAGGACCGGCTTCGTCTGTGGATAGAAGAAAAAATAACATAAGGAAATATTCTCGAAGCTTCACTAATTCTCTATCTAATTCTCTCAGTATTCTGACTGCGATCGAGTAGTGCATTTGGTAAAACGTTCAAAAATCTCGCTATAAATATATATATCGCGATTCCAAAGCTCGACTGCATCAAATTATAAGAGATATACATATGAAGTGTGATTTAGGCTAAAATAAGTGCGTGATTCGTGAAAATATCGAACAATTTAGTTGTTATACGTGAATACTATGTTGAACGTGACTTAAATTTGTACGTGATGCGTGACTAGACTGTATTTGATAGGAACACTTCTTACCAGGCTCAGCACTTGTGGTGTTCGTTGATCTTACAAATAGCACGTCCCTCTCCGACGCGTCCACGTGCGCAGTAGCATTCCTTGCACATTACTTGATCTCTCTTGATCTGTTCCTTCAAGGTGTACACGAATGACGTCTGCATGGAAATGGATCTCTTCTCAGAGTCGGATCCGAAAGATGCGATGCTGAATGCAGATCCTTTGGTGTTCTGCATCAGTTCCATGAATTCACCTTTGGATGAAAACAGGCAAGTTAAAAACAATACTAGTTGGTAGTTTCATGTTTGGAAGAATGTGAATGTGATAATACCTGATATCACGTTTGAGATGCATCGCAAAGATAACCTTAATGATGATAACTGTGACGAAGACGACGGTGTGATGATGCCGATGATTGTAGTGGTGATGATGATGATGAGAGTGATGAAGAAAGTGATAATGACGTCTAATTCATTATTACTATGAGGACGATAATGATCATGTTGATAATTCATACAATGGTAATGACAATGTTTGTTTCTATGGTAACTATATCTTACCTTCCGGTAGAGGAGCTGCAAGGCTGGATCCCTTGGTCATCTTTCTATAGAAGACTCGTCCTTGGAAATCCTGTCCATTGACCTCACCAACATATTTCTGGTACTTGCCAATAATGTTCAAAGTGATGTCCTGCATTTGAAGTTTCTTGGTCATACGTCGTAGACAAGGAGCATGCTTATGTGCAGTGCGTTCAGACGTTGACCACAAGACGACAATCTTGGTGGCACCGGCACGGAAAGAATACTTGGCTGCCATTTGAATGCCTTCAAATCCGTCAGTTTCATTATCCTTGGTCTTTGAGAACTGCAGATGGCTTACAGCATGCTTGACTTCGTCAGCGGTTCCAAGGAATTTGCCGTTCATGGTTACTTGGTGTGCATGTGCGTGGATTCCTTTGCCTCCGAAGCTGACGAGACCAAATCGGAAGTTGTATTTATCTAGGTTGCCAGTGATCTGTCGAACGTATGCAGGGATCTTCTGAGCGAAGCCTTTCATGCCTTCAGTCTCTGGTACTACGAGGATCACATCGACTTGGCCGTTGGCTGATTGGAACCATTTTCTGCCCAACTCACTGTTTCCACATCGTCCACATTCGGGTAGATGGTCGACCCATTGTCCCTTCATTCTCAGCATCTCAATGTAAGTGGCAGTTACATTACAGTGCTTCATATCCTTGGGAGTGCTGCTGTCACATCTGGCGTAATCCTGTTCACATGCTTGTTTGAATGGTTTAGGGTTGATGATGTTGAAGAATGGAGCAAGTGGTGACTTGAGGCTCTTGAAGAGATCGCTGCATCGGTGAATGTACTTTGTGGAGCACTAAATGGAAACAAAGGAATAAATTTTAATTGAATGGAATTGTGTCGTCGAGCGGGAAATGACTGGATTGTTACTCATAAAAATAACAAGACCTCAGACGGCCGATTTAAACCAGCGACTCACTGTATGACAAGCTAGCAAATGAGTTCTATTGATACATTCTGTGCGGCATGGAATAATAGAAACATTTGATTGTTCAAATATTAATTTTAATAATTTGTAATTAAACTAATTGAGTAGCTGGCATTCTAGAACGTTTGATCCATCAAATATCAATAATTTTCATTTTTCATTGTACCTATGGTACATTACTTTGAAAATGTGGATCATGCAAATGTCAATTTAGTTCTAATCTTAAGAGATCGTTGTCACAAAAACGAAGTAGCTTACCTTTTTGGGTTTATGGACTTTCTTGATCTCGCATTTAGGATCTTTGGTAACTTGCCATGAATTGACAAAGTCAATCACGTTCTCTGCGATTTTTCCAGTAGACATCATCATTTCATCATGTCCTTCGTTGTTATTGGTTCCAAGTAGACCAGCAAAACGTCCATGGTACCATTTGCCCATGTTGAATGTGCAAAGGTTGTGTTCGATGTCACAGAGGATCTCAATTCCAAGAGTGTGTCGCAAGACGATATATTGTCCTTCACGGAACACTGTTGTGTTCTGGGACTGAACTGGTAGTTCGCTATCGTAGCCGTCTTTGATCTTCTTGCCATCTAATGTAATCTTGGTCATTGTCTCTACTTTGCCATCATCATGGATCTGTTGATAAATGATTTAGTTAGAGGTATATAAAAGCTTACTCAGGAAAATAATGAATGGCGTTAATAAGAGCTTGTTACTTAAGAGTACAACAGTGCATAGATGGACATTTTAATACTGATGATAGTGGAGATGCTACTGCTGATGGTAATGATTATGATGATGATGGTACGTAATGATGATAATGATGATGGTGATTACGCTGGTGGTAATGATGATATTAATGATGGTTAGTATATTATTATATTATGGTGATTCTGAAACTAATTATGAAGTTAATGACAAGGATAATTGTGATGGTTATGGTAATGTTTATCATTGTGGTAAATGAGCTAAACATTTATATATATATATATAGGCGTAGTCGTGATTGTAGTTATGTATTCACCTTGACGTTAGCGTCCTCAGATGAGAAGAGAAGAGCCTTCTCCTGACTCATCAGGGTAAACTTGTTGTCACGGACATCACGAGCCAAGACGTATGTGCATCTCTCGTTTTTGTATCCTGGGAATCTGAAGTACTGGCTGTCAAAGGTGTAGACATGGTCCTTACCGAAGATCACTGCAGTGCCTGATAAATATAGTAATCATCATCGTTATTATCATGATCAGCATCCATCGTTAACATCATTATTATCACCATCACGATCATCAGCTTCATCAATCACATCATCATCATCGTTATCATCATCAACATCAATCACTTATGTCATTATCATTATGATCATCAATTATCATTATGATCATCATCACCATTATTATTATCACCATCACGATCATCAGCTTCATCAATCACATCATCATCTTTATCAACATCAATCACTATTGACACACTCTCGTTTTGCTGTGTATTCATAACCATTTTAATTCAATGGAGCAAACAATAAACGTCCGAAGAGCAAGTAAGTAACACTCTACACATTACAATGCACCGATTTACATTTTTCTCTAATGTTTTTAAAATCGTTTTGCGAGGTAAGTCGACATACCATAAATACGACATTTGGACAGTGCTAAAACACCAAACAGATTTACTTACTGTTGAATGGTGGGATCCAGCTGATTGGGCTAAGAACGTTCTTGATATGGCTGACTTTGTGTGCAATCCTGTGTACCCAGTAGTTCTTGATGTGATGGAAGTGACGAGAACGAGATTCAACCATCTTCATCGTATGTGCATAGTAGTGACGGGCATGGCTCATTGACTTCTGGGTAATGTGGTGCTTGTAGATCTTGGCGTATAAAACACGGGCAGTCTTGTCGACTTCAGCATATTTGGCCATGGTCTTTTTGTACAAGATGCGGTAGAGTCTGACAGTTTCGTTGTAAGCCTTGGAAGAGTGGCTCTTTGCCTTCAGAAGAGCTTCCCTGAGGTTTGTGGAGTTGTAGATGTCGATGGTTATGTTCCATGTGAGCTTGGCAACACCAACAGTGAAGTACTTGGCAGATTGGACTCCAACAATGCACATATCCCTGCTCATGTTGAAAGCAATTGGCACATAGTGTTTGGTCAAGTTGGCGATCTTTGTTAGGTCAATCTTGTCCATGAATGCACGTGTGACGTTGATGAAGTGGATTGTGGAGTTCACGTAGTCTTGTACCATCGAGTTGTTCTTGGCCATGCTCAACAGTTGCATTGACATGATCTGTGCCTTGCCGATGACCAACCTGGACTTGACAACAATAAGAGTTTTCTGGACTTCGATGTAAGCCTTAATCTTCTCAATCTTGGGTTGGTGTTTCTTGAGAAGGATCTGGACTTGGTTCATTGTCATGTTGTAGACTTGAATGGTGTAGTTCTTGGCCTTCAATAGTGCGTGTTGTGGTGAGGTTGAGTTGTACAAGTCAACAGTGATGTTCCATGCAATGTTGGTGACGACCATGGTGTAGTTACGAGTTGTGTTGTATCCAGTTTTCAACATTGCTTTGGTCATGTTGTAAGCAATAGGAGCATAATGCTTGGTCAGATTGGCAATCTTCTTGAAGTCATAGGTCTTAAGTTCCTTTCCAACTTTAATTATGTACTGCTGGGTCATTCCAATGAATTCGTCAATTCGGAGACGGCTTTTCAATTTAAGGGCCATTTCCTGGACATTAATTGTGTTCAGGTATTGACTGGTCTTCCTCAGGAACTTGATGGTTTGGTTCAAGTACTTCTTGGCCAAAGGATGGTTCTTTGTGGCATTGACAAGTCTCATGGTGATATTGTTAACCTTTAGGTAGACTGGACTATTCATTGCCTTTTCTACCCATTGCCTGGACATGAACATAGCTTTCTTGGCATAAGACTTGGACTTGTTAATAGCTTCGCGGGCCATTCTTCGTGCTGCAACAGGGATATTCTTGACTTTCTCACATGCATCGTTGCAAATGGACACAATGGTTCCATTCACAGGTCTTGGGTGTGGGATGATGATGGCGATGACACCGTCTTCAATGAGGATGTAGTTCTTCATGTCAGGAATTGAAATTTTGATTGATTTTCTGAGGCTGATGATTGTTGAGTTAACGTATCCAATGGAGTAGTGAGCAAACCTGAAGAAACAATAAATCAAAATAAGTAACGGTGGAAATAAAGACGAGCTTTAATGAGATTTCTATGATATATTTGGAGATAGCACAGTGCTTTTTAGCAAGTTATTTTATATCAAATTTAAAAACAAAATAAATTAATCACAAACCTAAAACTATAAAGTACAAACCTGATGGTTTTGTTGACAAGTTCAAGAGCTTCATATGCTGAAGACTTAGCTAGTCCTGGGAGATTCTTGATGAACTCCTCGGAATCCTTCTGCATCTTGGCATAGTGGTGGCTGAAGGTCAGGTTAAGTCTCTGGTATCGGGCATGGAATTTATTGTAGTGGTGTCGCACACCTTCACGTAGAAGGTCTTCAATTCCATAGTACTTGTCAATGAATACGATGGTCTCAATGATCTCATTCTTTGTGAAGTTCAGGACAGGGAACAAAGGTTTAATGGATTGAATAGTAGCCTTGAGAGTGTTGTTGAAGAACTTGCTGAGTTGGATCTTGGTAGCGTTCAGCTTTTTGATTCCCTCCTTGTAAGCGAGCATAGTCAAGTTCAAAGCTTTATTGGCGGTTTTCACGGTGAAGTTGTAAGCAGTGAGAGAGATGTGCGTGATCTTGAGAACAGTCTGTCTTGGGGTGCTCTTGCTAGCATTACGGAGAATCTCGATGGTGAAGTTGTAGCTCTTCAAAGTCAAGTTGTAAGCTTTGCTGGTGATGATCGTTTTGTAAGCCATCTTGGTCATGTTATTGCTCATCTCAATGGCCATCTTTCTGTATTTGTGGTACATTGGGACGACTTTGTTGGTGTAGAATGGAACAACCTTGTTCTTGTAGTATGGGATGACCTTAACTTTGTAGATCTCGATGTATCTCTCGGCCGTCTTGTTCATCCACATGCGAGTAACATCAACCTTGACCATGGTCCAGTTTTTGGCAATTTTGTAGTACTTGATGGTGTAGGTCTTGGCAAACTCGGTGTAGTTCTTTGCGATGATGATATACTTCTTGGCGATCACCTTAGCTTTATCGCAAACAATGGTGCAGTTCTTCTTCAATTCGAGAGCGAATTTCTGGACGAGCTGGGTATAGTTGTGAGCCTTGATTGTCATATTCCTGTAGAAGACCTTTCCGACTGCAATCCACTTAAGGGTGAGGTTCTTGGCTTGCATTGTGATGTTTTGGATCTTGAGGCTAGTGTTCTTGGCGAATTCAATAGTTACGAAGACGTATCTGTGCTCGACAATTTCTCTAAGTTTCATTTTCTTGAAGTCCGTGAAGCCTTTCTGTACAGCGACCTTGGTTTCCTGGTAGATCTTTTGGGCCTTTTGTTTGATTTCATCGACCTTGGTCTTCAGTTTGATCTTTAGTTCCTCAGCCTTTAGTTTCAAGATTTCAGCCTTCTGTTTTAGTACCTTGATTGCAATATCTGCGTTGACTTTTCCAATTTCAGCGATTTCTTTGCTGATTTGGGCAAACTCGTGTTGCTTGAATTCTTCAAGATAATCGCTCCAGATCTCGTGCATGAGGATCTCTTCAATAGCAGTGTCCTTGATCTTTTCATTGATTTTGTTCTTGGCATCGATATAGATAGAACGCATGTACTCCTTGGGGTTGGCCATGATCTCAGCCCTCTTGTCCTTGATCATTTTTGGCAGAGTGTAGTTCAAGTAATACAAAGCCTCTCTGTATTTAGCCTCAAGCTTGGGACGTGTTTCTTGGATGAAGTTCTTGACCTTTTCGATGATTTCCTTGGCTTTGGTGATCATCTTTTCGTAGCGTTCCTTGATCTGGTGCTTGGCCATGAACTCTTTGAAGTCCTTGCGGGTAGTGATGTTGCGGTATAGTTCAATGGTGAAGTTCTTTGTTTTGTTGAACTGGAGGATAACCAAAGTCTTTGCCTTGTTGAAGTACATGATGGTCATGTTATTTACCTTGTAGATGTACTCATAGTCCATATTCTTGAAGATCTTCTTCAGTTCGTTATACTGAGCAATGGACTTCTCTTGAGCGACCTTACCGTATGGTGCAAAGATGGCAATGAGTTGTTTACCAGCGATGATGGTGACATTCTTGGTTTGGTTGAAGACGGAGATGAATTCAGCTGTGATGCTTCTGATTGTCTTGTTGGCGATTTTGACGTTCTCATTCACCTTAGCCTTGACTTTCTCAGCAAGTTTGTTGACTCTAACTTCAACGGCGCCATAGGCCTCGTTGTAAAGCTCTTCGACAGTCTTCTCTTTGTTGTCACCATACCAGATCTTGACATCATCGATGGATTTTTTGCCGAGGTCTTTGCCATCGTTGTACAGTTTGATCAAGTAGACTTTGCCTTTTCCGTAATACACAATCATTTGTGGTCGGACGGTCTTGTTCATGTACTCGATTCCACGGAGAGTCATGTTGAGGGTGACATTGTAGATTTTCAAGGACATGTCACGAGAGATTTGAATATACTTGATTGTCATGTTGCGTGAAATCTTGTAGTATGTTACGGTGAAGTTCTTGGTGGTGTTGAAGATTTTGATGGCTTCGATCTTGCCAATCTTGTAGTACTTGATTGCCATTTCTTTGGTTAGGTTGTATGCTTTCAAGGTCATGTTCTTTGTCTTGTTGAACATAGCAATGGCTTTTGTGCTGTAGTTCTTATACAGTTGAAGTCCAAATTTCTTTGAAACTTGGTAGATCTTGATACCAATTTCCTCAAAGGTCATGTTTTCGTACTTTCTGATCTTAACAACGAGAGACTCCATCTGGATAATAATCTTCTTTTTCAGCTCATTGATTTTGTTCATTGCTTTGGTCTTGGCGATTTGTGTTTCTGTCTCAGCAATCTTATAGATGTCAACAACAATGTCCTTGTAGAACTCATATGCTTCTTTGAATTCTTGCTCGTGTTCTTTGCCAAAGTCTACCATGTAGTTCTCGATCTTTTTGTAGGCATCCTTCATCTTGTTCAAGCTGATGATCTTGTAGCCAGCAAGAGATTTGACAGTGGTGTTGTAATGCTTGTTGTGTAGGGTGTACAAAGCGAAGACTGCATCTCTAGCAAGGTGGAAATGCTTCTTGGCCAAGATCTTTGAACCTTCGATGATGGAGATGAGTTCTTGGACGAACTTTTCACGTGTGATTTGCATCTTAAGAAGCTTCATGGTCAAGTTGATTGATTTCTCACCGAAAGTTGCGATCTCACTGACTTCCTTCATGACCCTCAGTCCGTGAATCTGATAGCGACTCTTCATGGCCATTAGGCGTTCTTTGAGGTTCAAAGACTTGAACATCTTGGTGTATTTATCAACGATCTTGTTCCATTTCTCACCAAGAGCGAGTGAGCTGTATCTGTTGATGAGGTCGATCTCTTTCCACATTGTCATGAAAGGTGTCGCGAAGTCAAGGTTCTGGATCTGTTTTACTACACTTTGGACTGCAAGGGAGAAATTCTTTACAGATGCAGTCATGTTCTTGATGGAAAGGTGGATGTTTTGGATTGAGAGCTCGACAACATCCTCAGGTCTCATCTGCATGATCTTCTTAATATTCTGGTTCAAGACTTTCATAGATTCCTTGTAAGATTCCATGGCTTTCTTGGAGTGTTTGAAAGTGTATTCAATTGTTTTGTTGACGAGTTCCTTGGTGTGGTTGACAAGTTTGAACACCTTGAGGATGGTGATGTCGATAATTTCTTCTGGAGACTTCTTGGAGAGATCACTGATGAATCGCAAGACAGCGGTCACGTTGTTGGTGATGGTGTAGTTGTACTCCTTCAGTAGTTGTCCAACTTCTTCAATGGTCAACTTCATGCTCTTTTGTAGTGCAATTCCGACAGGGATCTTTTTTACTGTAATGTTCATGAGTTGCTGCATCAGTTCCTGTGAGAAAGGTACGAAAGGTGTGAAGATAGGCTTGTTGAAAGCCAACACATCCTTATACATTTCTTGGACGAGTTTGATGGAAGGCTGCACACGTTCAATGTACAACACAATCTGCGGCTTAACACGGTTGTAGATGGAGACAGAGACCTTGACTATAAGCTTGGTCAATGGCTTGGTGTATTTTTCAACATTTACAGTAATCTTGGATACAGCAATCTGTACTTTCTTGGTGATGATCTTCGACAAGCTCTTGATTTCGATAGAAAGGTTGCGTGCAGCCTGGATTGCTTGGATGGTTGTATTGCGGATGAACTTAGGTGCCATCTTGATAAGTTTCAGAGAGAGGATCTGGGCGTCATTGCCTGCTTTGATGGACTTTTCTTTCAAGATAATGTAATGCTCTTCGAGAGTCTTTTCCTTGATTTTAAGGTTCTTTATCTTTTCACTAAGATCTACAGCAATGTTGGAGATGTTCTTCCAAGTGCATTTAGCATCGAAGTCGCAGCTGAATTCACGAACTTGAAGCATGTATTTGTCTGCCATCTCGCCGATCTTAAGCTTGCGGACTTCAATAGCACGGATCTTTGTGACAAGTTTCTTGGCTTGAATCGTGATGTTCTTCATCAATTCTTGTTGCAGCTCCGAGAGAACCTTAACAACACGTTTGACAACGTAGCTGATCTTGACATCACGGATCTTAATCTCGCCAACCAACATGGTGACATTGTTGCCCCAGCTTTGGAGGTCACGGCTGATGTTCTTCAAATGTGCGCTGACGTTGACGAGGTGTCCCTTGGCTGTCTTGAGGTGTCCCCTGACTGTCTCGAGATGTACTTGGGCTCGTTTGGTGATCTTGGGGATCTGTTCGATCTTGAACTTCATGATTTCAGCACGGATCTTCTTGTACAATTGGGTAGCGTTGCGAGCAAGCATTGGAAGGTCTTTGATGGTTTTCTGAAGAGCTTTCATGCTAATGTTGTAGGCCATTGAGGTGAGATTGACAGCATTGATGCTAATGTTCTTGGCGAGGATGCTGATGTTCTTGTAAGCACCGTTGTAGTCGTAGTCCTTAACAGTCTTGTACAACTTCATTGCGTGTGGCTTCACTTTTCCTTCCATCTTCTTAACAACGATTTCAAGCTGTTTGGTCAAGTTCTTGGCTCCATTGAGAGTCGCGTTGTAGAGCTTCATAGTTTCGTTGATAATGATGGGCTTGAGGGATTTGATCTTTGAAGCAACGTAGTTAACAGTTGTGGTGTTCCATGTAAGGAAGATTCGGCTTGCCTCAGGGCTGAGCTTGTAGATGACTCTTGACTCATTCACAATATTAATACCAAGTTTCCTTTGGAGGGTCACTTGCAATTGTTTGTTGTTGGGCATTTCAGCAACTACTTGTCCAGAGATGCGCGAAGTCAGTGTAGTGTTGAAAATGATGTTTCTTGACTCACGGTCGACCTTCAGGAACCATCCGGTCATGTGCTCATTGCAGGTAAGGTGGGCACTTGCAATCAGAGCTTTCAAGTCAAATCGTCCAACGAATCCTACTCTTCGGTCACGGATCTTAATGCTTCCGTTCAAGGTCTTGGTCGTGTTATCGTAGTTTCCGAAGAACAATACTTTTTCTTTCATTATGGTGATGTCAGACTTCCACGTGTTAGTGAGTTTCTTGACAATGGCGTCAAAGTCGAGTGATTTTTTCAGAGTAGACAACTTGGTTTTGATCTTAAGTCCGTCAACGAGGTCCCAGCTGGCTTCGAAGGTGGCTGGCTTCTGAGGGATGAACTCCATTGAGATAAAGAACTTTCGTGCTCCCTTGTTGATGTCAAGTTTGTGAGACCATTTCTTGGCGAAAGCCTCGATGGTCGATGTGATTAGGAGACCATTGCTTCTTGAGAAGCGACCACTGAAATTGATCTTCTTGCCTGGTAAGAATTCAATCTTTCCGTCGTAGCTCTCAGATCTGTTGCTGAAGCGGAAGTAGCTCTCAACCGTCTTTTGGAATAGAGATGTTGAGCTGCGCACGAAGAGACCATCATCAGTGTTCCACTCTAAGCTGTTCTTCAGTGGAATTCTTGGGAGTAGCTCAATGCTGGTTACAATGTTTCTGTTTTGTTTGTACCAGACAATGCTGTGACGAACGGTCTTTCTTGGGAGGTACTCAACAGTTAAGGTGTTGGCAAGTTCGTTCTTGTTGTTGAGAATGGTGTAGGTGAGGGAGACTTTCTTGTTGCTCGAGTACATCAGAGCTGCTTTCACGTCATGTTCCATTGATGACTCGGTGGATCTGTTGGTGTGTGACAAGTCCCAACCGTATTTGAAGCTTCGGCCAAGAGTTGAAAGAATGAAGACATAGCTGAGCTCTCGTTTTTGGTCCTTGTTTTTGTAGGTCAGTAAAGAGCTATCATAGAACATCATTTTGGTACCGTTTCGGATGAAACTTACAAGTTCCATCTCTCGCTGTCCATTACGAAGTCTGTGCTCAGCATTGATGACAGCAGCATAGCGTCCAATGTGATAACGAAGCTTGATCATCTTCTCGTCGGTCTTGTTCTGGAAGAAGAGCACGGAGCTGGCAACTGAGGTGTTGTTCCACATCACATGAGTTGAGATTTCTTTGAGTGTCTCGTGGTTGAGAATTGTGGTTTTGATTCCCATGGATTTCTTCAAGACATTGATGTTTGCTCCGATGGTTCTTGTGGAATCTTCAGGTTTGTTTTCCATGAACATATCAGCACCAACAGTCTTGTTGACAATGGTCATGTTTATGCCAACAGCTCTGAAGGTCTTAGTGTGGTTGTACCTAAGCCAGGTCTCCATATAGATGGTGTTGTTGTATTTGCTTGTGAAGCGAAGTCCACACATGTTGGGTTCTTCATATCTCTGAGCCTTAACCTCAGCACTTCTGTTCAGCCCACTGATGTTCAAAGCTAGACTTCTGTCGATGGAGCTGTTGGAGAAAGTTGCGCAGATCTGACCATAACGACGTCCGAGGAACTCAGTGTGTACACAGAGGCTCTTGTGAAGGGTCATATTCTTGAGAGCAGCAATGATTCCAGCACTGTAGTTCTGGTAGGCACCGCCAATGTTGAGAGTCCTGTCATCTCCATCTTTCAAGATCTTTGAGAACAATCCAATGGATCTGTTTAAGGCGCTGGCATTGAACTGCACACCGATGCTTCCTGGGAGCATAGAGTAGGACATACTAGCGTTCACGGTTTTCTTCAGGACGGTGGCGTTGAACTTCAATCCTTTCTCGGCTTGGTTAGTAAAGTAGCTCCATACACCCTCGATGCTCTTGTTCATGACTTGGGCGTTGAAGCGTAGGCCTTTCTCGGAGTCAAAGCTGAAGTAGGTCCAGAGTGCTTCCATGGTCTTGTTAAGAGCACTGGCGTTGAACTTGAGGGTATTTTCACTGTCGCTGTTCAAGTAGCTCCATGCAGCCTCGATGGTCTTGTTCAGGGCTGTAGCGTTAAACTTCAGTGCTCTAGCAGATGGCATGTTGACAAAGCTGATGATGGAGCTAGCCGACTTGTTCAGTCCTTTGGCGCTGAATTTCAAGCCTTTCTCTGTTGGTAGAGTGAAGAAGGTCCACAAAGCCTCGATTGTTTTGTTCAAAGCTGTTGCGTTCAACTTGATGGTCTTTTCTTGTGTGAGGTTCAAGAACGATAGGGCAGATTCGATGGTCTTGTTGAAGCCCGATGCGTTGAATTTGATACTCTTCACTGTGTCGGCCTTAGAGTACATCCACAGAGCTTCAATGGTCTTGTTGAGAGCAGTAGCATTGAACTTGACAATCTTGTCATTGGTGTAGTTCAAGAACGACCATACAGCAGAGATGGTCTTGTTAAGGCCTGAAGCGTCGAATGTCAAGCTCTTGATCTGTGTCATGTTGTGGAAGGTGAGATCAGCAGTAAAGTTCTTGTTGATGATGTTGGCGTTGAAGTTCAGACTCTTGCGCACTCCACTGTTGATGTAGGACCAGAATGCCTCAGCAGTCTTGTTCAAAGCTGTGCCATTGACTTTGATGCTCTTCAAACCGTCCTTGACGATCATGGAGATGGCGGAGTTGATAGACTTGCCCATGGCAGTAGCATTGAACTTAAGACCTTTCTCGCTGGTGTAGTTGAAATAGCTCACTTTGGCTTCAAAGGGCTTGCCGAGAACTGAAGCGTTGGTCTTGATGGACTTTTCGTTGGTTTGGTTGACGAAACCAGTGTACCAGGCGAACTCACGGTTCTTGTTGTCGTGGCTAGCTTTGAAGTGAAGTCCCTTCTCATTTCCTTGCGAGACCAAAGAGCTCTTTACGGTGAAGGACTGCTTACATGGGAGAATGAACGTCTTCAGGGTAGCCTTCTTCTCGACTTTGTTGATGGCGCCGTTCATCTCAATGCTGATGTTCTTCATGGTGGCGAAGTTAAAGTGAAGTGTGTTCTCCTCTTCTCCAAGTTGACCCTTGAGCCTCAGCGAGGTCTTGGTGCAGGTGTGGTTTGCAATGATGTTGATGCTCTTGCTTGGGAGAGACAGTTCAGCATTAGCGAAGATGTACTTGCCAGGCCAGTAACTGGTATTACTCATGATACCATAGGTGCTGGAATGGTTGTAGATTTGTGTCAACTGGGTGACGGTGTAGTTCTTGTATGAAGCTGTCCACTTGGTACCAATTTCACGTTCGCTTGTCTCTGAGTTTGTTTTGTTAAAGTACTGTCCGTTCAAAACAATACGGTTGCCGTAGAACACATCACGTGCATCAAAGGTAACGTTGACAGCGTTGGTGAGGTTATGGTAAGTGGCTGAAAAGTTTCCAAACTTGTATCCAAGAGCACCAGTTGAAATACTCAGGCTCTTCTGGTTATCGTTCATCCACAAGGTTGCATTAGCCTCAAACTCTCGTTCCCATGTAGCACCGGGGGTGGAGATCTTTGCGATGATGTCATAGTTGCTTTCCTCGTCGGTGGGAAGTCTGTGTGCAACGAGCTTGTATACGCGGAGCTTAGGATCTGTGGGGAGGACAGACAGGCTGAAGGAAGCAGGGCCTGACAGTGGGAAGAATGGTGCCTTCAGGTCACGGAAGCCAAGAGGTACTGACACACTACCACAGACGGCGATGCCGAGAACACGGGTGAAGTTCAGGCATGGCGATGGCTGAGAGAAAAAGACAGAAACAAAATTAGATGATATACTATATCATAATTTGGAATATATCTTATTTTAATTTTTGTACCTTAAGTATTATTTATAAATAATGTCGATAAAAAACATTGGGATAGCAAGAGTGACTAACAAACTGTATAAAACTGAAAAGGTTTTCAGTTAAGTTGACAACTCTCATAATATTAAAAATGGTAGAAGCTTTTGAAGTTTTTAATTAATTGAATAGATTCTTACCTCAACACGTCGTTCAGTTCCACGGATTTGGAGTTCTTTACCGTTCAAGGTAGCAAAGAGGCTGGATCTGAAATTAAAAATTTAAAAAATAAATTTAGAACTAGATATAGTACGAGAAAGAAAGGAAAAAATTGAAGAATACTATAAGAAACAAAAGTCGGGTAATTTAACCAAATTCACAGGTCTAGATCTGAACTAAACATTTCTGGATTACTCTGAAAAAGGTAGTCGGAAAAACTGTACTTACGAGGCATTGAAGATCTGGACAGGTTTGGTGGGTGCGCCAAGCTCAAACTTGAGAATCTGTCCTTGTTTGTAGGTTGCGTTACCCTTGATCTCGGTGGCGGTGTACATAGATGTGTTCAACATAACACCAGCCGATGCAAAGATAGCATCGACACCCATTCGTCCTGCAACTTCGACCACGGCACTGAAAATAGAAAAATAGGTAATTTTAGCCACAATGATGATGATGGTGGTGGTGGTGGTGGTGATGATCATGATCGTGATGGTCGGGTATTTGTAAGAGTTTCGAAACTCTAATTAAAGTTATTATTATGGTGGTGGTGGTGGTTCATTATAATGAACAGTGTAAATTCTCATTATAATGATTATGACATTATAATGAACAGTGTAAATTCTCATTCTAATGATTATGATCATGATGATATTGATGATCATGATCATGATCATGAATTGTGGTATATATATTGATGGTAGTGGTGGTGGTAGTCAGGAGAGATGTGATGATAATAATGTGCAAAATAATGAAAGTTGCACTTAAAGTTGACACAACGATGGCAATGCTAATTATGGCAACAATTACGATATAACAATGTTAATGACTGTAATGATGCTGGTAATAGGACAACGAGGTGACTTTTGAAAAGGGTACATTGTATATTGTATATTAATGATAATGGGATCGTTTCTTTTCTATATACCTTGGCTTAAGATTTCCACGGACTTCAAAGGCCATTGGACCCCAGAACATATTCCTGATGTCAAACTTTCCATTCATTTCAATGGTTACAACAGAGGTACCCTTGGCGTCAAGTTTCAGTGGCAGACCAAGCATGGTTGGTACAGTGGTCTCAATGTCAAGGAACATCATGCTCTTGGTGTACGTCTTCTTGCCTCCACGAGAAAGCTTGATCAAGAGGTCGACCATGTTGACGTTGTCAGCTTCGCTTTGGAGCCAGTTAATGTCATCAAAGCTTGCGACTCTGATTTCGTTGCCGAAGAGTTTCACTGAGACAGCTCCAGAAGGCTTGTGTTTCATGTTATCCATCTAGGGAGATGATATATAATTAGTATATTGAATTGTTGGAGTGTTTGGATTAAAACTGTGACAATGTATATCAGTAAAATCAATACTAGAATGAATGACTTGAATTTAGGTGAAAGTGGTGCTGTTGGTGGATTGGAAAGATAAATAAAATGATTCGGTTGAACAACCACATACATCTTGTGTTTGTTGCTAAATTGTTTCTCCATGCATTTATTCTTTCCATCGAAGGAATTCGCATTAATATACCGACGCTAAATATTAATACTTTTTTCCTGTATCGATGTACTGCAATAAAATACTACAATTTACTCACCTTCCTGTTCAGGTTTTCCAACTGTGGCTCTACCTTGTTGATATCGTCAACAATGCTTCGTTTTCCACGGACTTTGTTAGTAATTTCCTTTTCCACGTCTGATCTTTCATTGTGGGGTACAAGGTTGAACATCTCCATGATACGCTTGTCTGGGTAGATGCCATCATCGCCAAAGTATTGTTCAATCAAGGTCTCGAATCCTTCGAATCGTGCAGCAGCTTCCAAGAGATTGATGGATGCACCGAGGACATCAACGGTGACGTTGAGTTTGGTGCTTCGAGGGAAGAAACTGTTAGGGTGGTAGACGAGGTGACCTTGTACGGAACCTCCAGCGCCAAGAAGCTCTGAAGAGACAAATAAAGAGTACTTGTTACATGACGTGTTTTTCCTTGAATCGCCATCGCTGTTATCATAGTTTACCTATCATCGTTATCATCGCGATTGTCATAACTCATAAACCACCGTCGTTAATATCAGAATCAGCTTTACCATATCACTATTATCATCATCATCATCATTAGGCGTTATAATCGTAATCACCACCATTATCATCATTATCATTTTCACCATTATCATCAACATCATAACCATCATTGCCATATTCATTATAATCATCATCGTCATATTCACCATCACTATTATGATTATAATGACTCACCATTGTAGTAAGAAGCTTCAACTGCTCGAGAGAATCTCAATCTGTTCAGGTTAAATTCACGAAGAACCTTTCCATTCAAAGCCTTTTTGATCATCTCAGCCATTGGTCGTCCATAGACTGGCTCGGTTGATTCCATGGCATTTGTGATGTGGGACCACACGAACGATCCAACCTGCTTGTTCACCTCGCTCTTCTGAATCTCAGAAATTCGTCTGAACATCTCTACACTTGGGCAACGTGTCAAAGCAAGGTAGCTTGCAATTCTGATCTCAACATCGAAGTGATGGTTACCATAGATGCTGAGAAGTTGGTTGGAAATGTCCTTAAAGCAGGGCATTCTGCGCAGAGCTTCAAAGGCAGCGATTGACATGTTCTTGGGGATATCACTCATGGCACATTTGAGGATGGAGAATCGTGCAGTGAAGGGTCGACCAGCGTTGCCAATTGTTTTCAAAGCCATGACAATGTTGTCGGCTTCTTCAGGTGTTTCGAAACTGCAGCTTTTGCCGATGATGCTCTGTAGCCAGCGCTCAGCTCTGAAGACTGGGCTGTTGGATTCCTATGAACACAACAATAACAAGCTCGTCAAACACTTGAATTAAATCTAATACATATGAACATTTGAATTTATCTTAGCACATTTGAAATTTAAATGAATAATCGCTAGAATATTTGTTTTAATTTGAGTTCATTTGAGTTCATTTTTAATAATCAACAATTTGGGTCAAAACGCTAGAATTTATCCCGGGACTTTAGTTCAACATAATTCTTATAAATCTTCTGAAAACAACTGCAATGTAGATTTACACGAGAAATGGAATTATAAAATTCTATATTTCTTGAACTTACCAAGCTGTCACATCGTCCATCTTCGCACAATTTATGGATCAAAGTACCAAGAGTGAGCATGGCAGTTCGGCTTGGTTTAGCTTCACACAGACTCAGAACATGTCCAATCATTTCCTCAGATGGTGAGTTGACCAAAGCAAGACCAGACAGGAACATGTTACCACGTTCACCGGTGACCAGGTCGTGTTTGATGGCATGGTTGATGACCTTGGCGCAGCCTGAAGTACCACAGTGTGGGATGGCATCAAGAAGGAACATCCTGGAAAATGAGATGTCCAGTTAGAGATGATGGTGGTACTGATGATGATGGTGAGTATGATGAATGATGATTTGAAGGTCATAATGATAATGATGGAGGTGATAATCATGATTGCTAGGGTGATTATGATGATGATCATCATAGTTATGGTGATCTATGATTAGAAGAGGGCGATTATGATATTGACAATTGTGATAATATAGTGATCAATAAAGATAATGATGGTGCTACAAATGATGATGATAATGGTGAAAATGATAATGGTAAGGATGTTGATGGTGAGGATTTTGTTGATAACGTGATGATAATGTGCGTTGTTGATTTGATAATGAAGATGATAATGATGAAGATGATGTTGATAAGGACAACGATGTTGATAATGATAACGTTGTGATTACGTGATGACTATAATGATGATAATATACACAAATACAATGACTACTTACTGCAATCTCTCTTTTTCCTCAGGTGTGCATACACCAGTTTTGTCGCAGTCAAAGACATTGTCCCAAACCTTCACCATTGCTCTGGTGTCCAGTTTGCGTATAGAGAAGACAAGCTTGGAGAATACACGAGCTGATTCAGGTTTCGTCTCCTCCATTGATTGACGAGCAAGGAGTTGGATCATCTCGATGACTCGCTGTGACTCGAGGTTGTCTGAATCTGGTGTGCTGTGTTTGAAGGATAGAGGGAACACTGGGCGACCTGAAAAAATGACAAATTCATTAATAAATTAACATGTCAATAGCTAATACTTGTTTGCACGAACGCATTTAGTTAAAACTTGGTGATTACGTTTCTTCTGCGTAATAATTCATTATAAAATAGTCAATAGCTGTTATTACAGTTATAAGCAAATGATTTTGAACAATGGATTCAAGTCGAGGCTTTTGGGTCAGTTTAATTAATAACAGTAACTTGTTTGAAAGCATTTACATAAATGTAACTACATAAGCACGACTATTACTTGGTAATGGTTGTATGTCCTCTACGCTACGTAAATGTGTTCTTTTTTCAACTTTTTATATTTACCTTTAAAGCTGATTTCAGACGTTGGTTCGACCCTCCTGGCTTGCTGAAGAGTCAAAATTTGTCTGAAAGAGGAAGAAACAGTGTTTAAAAAATGTACTAGCAATCATGATTAATAAGTATTAATTTTATTGCTGTTTTTTTTTTAAAGTATATTAAAATATACATTGCATGTTTTGTATTTATGATCTTTAGAAGCTAAGTTTGTGGACTTTCAAATTGATTGTTTAGCTATGTTAAACTTACTTGGTGACTGTGGAAGCACCAGCGCTGATTCCAGATGAGAATGGTCTGAACAAGTGTTTCTCGTAACACACCACTTTCTGGACGTATCGCTTGGCTGTCAGGATGTAACGGCAGTTGCTGGAGGACTGGAGCAGGTTGACAGACTAAAAAAAAACAAAATAATAGTCAGTTAGTCGATTGTTCTCGTCAAAATTTTCAAGAATTTGACTTTGTGGACTAACTGTCAACGAAATCATATCATCAACATGCGTGTAAGCCTAAAATCTATTTCCTATCGCCTTGAATAAATAACCCTATTTCAATGGGTGTATGCCTATAATTCCTTTCCATCTTGGAATGACCTATCGCCTTGGACAACCTTTTTAAAATAGGTGTATGCCTATAATTCCTTTCCATCTTGGAATGACCTATCGCCTCGGACAACATTTTTAAAATGGGTGTATGCCTAGAATTCCTTCTTGGAATGACATATAGACTTGGACAACCTTTATGAAATAGGTGCATACAATACCTTTTCGTCGTATTTGTGGAAGTGGATTCCAAGGTCAGTTTTGGTCCTCTCAGTGCAGTCCTTCAGGTTGCGGGTCTTGGAGATTACTTTCACTCTGCCGTTAAGATGTTTCGAGTGGATGCGATACTGGACTGGGCATTTGCCTGCAACATCGGTCTGTATTGGAAGAAATAGAAGATGGAGGTTAAAGACGCAGTAATGGATAAACAAACAAACGAAAAAATAAAAACAAACAAACAAACTAACTGGAAAGCAAAATAAGCCAACTATAACTTACCAAGAAATATAACCCACACAAATTCCAACTAACAAACAAGGCAAACAACATGCAAACAAACAAACATCAATCCAACACAAAACACTTCAAAACATGTCTTGTTGACTCACCTCACTCATGCTTGCCCGTTTATCCTTGATGAACTGGACTTGCAGGGCACTGAGGATACCTTTCTTGATGTTAAGGATCTTTGAAGACTCCTTCAGTTCTGGCGACACTTCAGTAATGGCACCATTTCTGGATTTGAAGAGGAGGTCATGAGCATGAAGCTCTCGAGCAAATGCTTGGGTGTCCCGGGAAAGTGTGTACTTTAGAGGGACGGTCTTGCCCTGGGCTTCCCAGAGCTCTACTGAGTCGATCTGAAATTATAGAAAGGAATTTATTAAGACTTGAGGTATATTTTATATCATAGAAATAGTAATAGAAAAGTTAAATCGATTGTATTGAATGGATATATTTTGTGAGCTTTGTCCTATCGACAATTAAGGCCTTAGTAGTTGCAACGTTGCACCTCACATGTGCTGAATTCAAATGAGCAAAAGTTATTGTTTAAATTCATTTGCATTCTAGTTAAATTCGGCACATGTGAGATGCAACATTTCAACAAGGCCTAACGCGTTTTTGTATAGCGTTTTTTCGATCACGGACTAGCGTGGACAAAGCCTTAGTGTTGAAGAAGATGCATGATGATCCGGGATATATTAACACACGAGTTATAAACCACAGAAATCACACAGATTTGTACATGAACAGGGTATTTGTACATGAATAATACCGGATATCCGATTACCCGGGATTAACACACGAGTTATAAACCACAGAAATCACACACATTTGTACATCAACAGGGTATTTGTACATGAATAATACCGGATATCCGATTACCCGGGGTTTTACCACACCATGCACACACCCGCCCCCACACCCATAAGGAATAAATAAATAAATCGATTGCTCAATATCGATCCCATGATGTATATCAAGCTGGAAAGGTTCAAGCGGTCAAACCCCAAGGTCTAAAAGACAGGAAACATGACGAAGTTGAAGAATGTAAAAAAGCTTATTATACCTCAAGGTCACGATATCGGGTTATTGCGCGCACGGACAGGCAGCGAAGCACTGCATGGAAGACCCGGGAAACTGGATAGGATACAGGACGGAGATACGCACCGCCTTGAACTCGGTGCCGCTGATTAATGATATTATAATTGCAACAAGATGACGATTTCTCAGAACAATAACAACTCGATTTCAAACGCAAAAATAAAGGTAATTATTGCGACAATTCTAAGCCTTGGATTTTTTTATTAAAGACATATATGACTGATAGTCAAGAAGAATTTTGACGCCAAAAGTATGTCTTGATATGCAATTTGTATTTATGTTTTCGAGGCGACTTTGTTAAATGAAATGATGCAGTTTGAAGTTTGGATTATAAAGGACTGTATACGAAAACAGAACAAATATGATACTAATGAATCCCAAAATTCAATACAATATATTTTACATTATTAAAATACAATCGTAAAATGCATCTCGATGTAAGAGTAAAATAAAAATTCAATAAAAATACAATTTGAATTGACATTTTGACAAATGCACAAGAATAGAATTCAAGTAGAATGAGATTATATCGATCTTGAATAAAATTTGAATTCAAATATAAGAATTGACACTTTGATAAATGTACATAATATAATTGTGCTTTAGCACAACAATAGAATTCAAAAACAATAAAATTATATCTATCTAGAATGCTCGTTTGCCCTGCTGGTTTCGACCAGGGGATCGAGTGTTTAAAGTATCGAGTAACAAGCGACCAAAATCACTGAAGGCCAAGGACAAATATTCAATAATGAACCTTGATCAACTAAAACCGCAAAATATATGCACTAAAACCACGAGAACACGTATCAAAAATAACAGTAATTTCAGTGCTAAATCTTTTATTCTTGTGAAACTAAAACCGCAAAATGTCTACACTAAAACCACCAAAATACGTATAAAAAAAAACAGTTTTTAAAATGGTATGAGAAACAGCCTCATATAAGAAGAAATTTTCATGAGATTACTTTCAACAGATTTCTACAAACAACGACTTTGAAACAATCATAATAATTTATGCTCGAGAGCTATCAACCTCGCGCGAGTCAACCACGCGAGTCTTACCTTCAAAACGTGTTGACATCGGCCAACAGTCTTGATAAAGCAGCGTGCCTTGATCTTCAATGCTGAGTGAGCGTTGGAAGACCCATTTACGCTGGTAATTGTCTCTCCTACATAATTGTAGGAGTATTCTTTTCCATATTGGAATCGTACAGTTTCTGTAGAATAAGAGAAATCAATATTTAGCATTGAAAAGTATTAGGAAATCCGAGAACTAAATGATATAGACTTGTAACTCGAGATTTGAAATAAATAATAATTTTTGAGTGGAAGAAAGTTGCAACAGAAATGGGTTTGTGTTCGAGATAGCGAGGGTTTGAGGTAAACAATAGTAATTGACTGGAAGAAAGTTAATCCAAATAGTTTGTTATAGCGAGTTTTAAAATAAACGACAGGAATATATATTGTCCAAATACATTTGTGCACAAAATGTCACTTTTTAACTTCTCTATGCATAAGTAAATTACGAAATAGCATAATTAAAACTGGTATGATTTCAAAAAATATTAATATCCCAAGTTAATGTTGATGTTACGACTTACAGCCGGCAAAAACTTTATTTCCGTTGGTTTATTGTTTCAAAAAACTGTCGTCTGTTATTAATACAAAAATCTTGTATTTTGAGAAAACATAAATTGCACAGTAGGCACTTTCGCTTCGTGTGATCACCGGATGCCCCCGAAGAGCAGGATTTCCTATTATTTCGTCAGCGTTTCTCTTATTTCGGAGCTATTTGTTTAGGGGTTTTTTTCGTTAACTATTTTTGCAAACAATCGTCGGATACCACGGAATTTGTTCAATAAAAAGACAAGGGAAGAGGTGTATCAAGTATCAAACCAATTTCCCTCGGAACTTTCTCACAGTTAATTGCTATTGTTTATCTCAAACCCTCGCTATCTCGAACACAAACCCATTTACCTTGGAACTTTCTTCCTTTCAATTAAACAATTGTTTATCTCAAACCCTCATAGCTATCTCGAATATTTAAAACGAATTCAAGTTTTGGATATTGTAATAAAATATGCGTTTATTTAATTATGAAATCAATATCGCGTCACACGAAATTGCGTGTGTGCCTCACACGAATAAAACAGGTTTTAAAAACAGGTTTATCTCAAGCAAGATCCAACCAACATGCAACACGATACCACAATGTTCTAAAGGTCAACTAATTATAAAATCATGTGACGAACAAAATCTTTGAAAGCAAGAAATTTTCCACAACTGAGCAAAAATACTTTAAAAATAGCTAATGAAGATACTTACTTTTACTGCAAATGTCATCTTTTTGAATGTTTCTTGAGCCAACTTTTAAGCCAGAAAATGGTGCTGTGGAAAGAGTAATTCACAATTAAACAATGTGGCAATATTTAGAGTCGAACTTTTGAAGCAAAACGTTTGAGGTTTTAAAGCTGTGAGCTATCTAAAGCAAGCACAAATATCCCTATTTAATTGTTATTAAACCAACGAAATATCAAAAATGTGTTAAACTTAAAGCAAAAGTGATTGAAAATGAATAATTTATGGTTAATTTAGCGCTCGGATAACTATCTGACCTCTCTACAAGAACTGCCTCTAGCGCTCCGACGGAACACTTTAGCGTCAAAGTGTATCATTTTAGAGCATGAGTTCAACATGATACTTATTTCAAACGAATAAGAAAAGGTTAAACTACATGTTTAAAGTAATTCGTAATATGAAAACGCTTTGGAGAAGAGAAATTTCGCGAGAAAAATAATACATCTTTCGTGACATATACGACGTTGAACGTAATAAAGAAACAAGAAAGCAACTATAGAAACTATCAAGTAAAAATTAGCTCAGTTTAAAAGAAAAGCCTTAAACAATAAACAGAAGAAGAATTTTGAAAGCACAAGTTTCATTTGAGAGCTGTTTAGATAAGCAATGAATCAACCGAAAAGCAACGCGGTTTGCGCATGTAAACAAACTTCATAACAGTAGAAGAAGAAGATGAACTTACCGGCAATGGCTCCAGTGGCAAGCAACACTAATACTAGTGCCTGCATTTTGCCTGCGAGCGTTGTACCACTATAAAGGAGGCTCGAAAAGCGAACTGTACTAAAAATTGTTTTTGCGCAGAATTTATACTCTGCCGTGACAGTAAAAGGACAATATCATGTGACTTTTAATCTTTCATTACACCAATCACCAAATCGCAAAAGTGAAACTGGGAATGCGTCCAAACAAGATCCAACTGTGAGGCATTTTCTGAGTACAAAGTACGACAAATTGCTGGGGGTTTATAAAAACTTTTACTGTATAGATATCTGCATAAACCCATCCACTAACATTAATTCCAGTTTTTTTGGGATTTAATTGTAAACTTTATGAGTAGTTTTACGAGTTTATTTATAGATAATTAAAGATGTAATACAAGCCTACTGTATTCATTAGTGTGAAGACAATTACTCAATACACACAAAACTTCAGATAAAACATATTTACAAAATAAGTTTTAAAATGGCTCAATTTTGCAGTGTAACAGTCTGAAAGTTTAAGCTTTTTATTTGTTATTTTAACATGATAAAAATCGTGTTTTTTCGCTAAACGAACATGTTCGGGGTCGACCCCATGAGCCTTTCGGAATGTCACAACATATTGTGTTGTCTTTCGGTTCGGTGTTGACAGATCTCGTCAAAGGCACCACGAACTGATCAGGTGAAGACCTTGGCATTTTGATGCCAGCCTTCTAATTTTCATGTCAAAACATTCACTCTTATAGCGCATTTAAACCAACCTTGAACTTTTAAAATTTCAAAGGCAAGATTTCTTCATTTTTGTAAGGTTTCCAAAATCACGCTTGCGTAATTTGTCTAACACCGTTGTAACAGGATTTTCTCGAGAGCTCGAATCCGAAAGATTAGCTTTACCCAAAAGTTCAAAGTCCAACGCACTGCTGAAACAAAAATCTCTTTTGTAATTTTAAAATTATTCTGTCATAGTTTAAGTCTTACATTTAGTTAAATAAAGAGATTCATTTCGAGCAAAAAGATTTGAATTTAGACTGCAAAAAGTGCAAAGTTTGTGGTCAGTGCTTGGCACTTGTGGACAATCAAAATTTCCGGATTGTCAACGATAACATTTGATTTAAAATCTTCTATTACAATTTGTTATGCAATAACAACACTTATTTTGATATTAAACTTTTGAAAAGGAAATCATAGAGCTTTAAATACACTTAAAACTTATCAGAAAAATTGAACTAAAGGGAAAATATTTTCAATTTTGTTATGAAATAGTGAAGGCGTACGCAAGTCTTCGCCAGGAATCTGTCACAATTTTATCAACTTGTCAAAACAGCTCAATTATTTTGTACAAATTTGTACAACTTTTATCAACAATTTTGAAGTGCTTTCCTGACAAATGATCTTCTTTGGTGGTCTGTAGAAAAAAAATGTGGATATTTTATTCAAATATCTTCGACATTTTGATGAGCCAAATACAAACTGTTCAATATTTTTTCTAAGATTGATTTTCATTAATTTCAAGCATGAATATTTTCGCCATAAAAGCAACTTTAGTCAGCTGAACTTTAAAACATTTTCGCGAATTTTCAAGCCCTTTCAGCAAAATGCTACAAACAATATCAATATTTTGTTATTTAATCCCTAAGATCATAATTAAAATATTTTAGAATTGATTAAAACTTTCGCTTTCTCTGAGTATGTCAGCAATGCTTGTGACCTCCCGAATAGAGCACTTTTGCCAGAATATGACGTCACTGAGTTCATAAATTGCCGCCTGGCCAAAGTCTATGCTTTTGAGGTTTGCCGTGGCTAACAAATTCTATATATACACATGAAATAAAATAAAGAAATAAAGCTAAAATAACAACTTACACTGAAGCAATATGGTTTTATAAAATGTATGCGTTTGTACTCTATTACCACAGTAGCAATTTTATTCTATGTAGAGTAGCAATTTTATTTTATTACATGGATTTGGCGCTCTATTCCACAGTAGCAATATTATTTTATTTCATGGATATAGTGTTTGTGTTCTATTCCAAAGTAGCAATTTGGTTTTATTTCATGGATATAGTGTTTGTGTTCTATTCCACAGTAGCAATTTGGTTTTATTTCATGGATATAGTGTTTGTACTCTATTCCTCATTGGTCCACAATAGCAATTATATTTTATATTTTATTTCATTGATATATATAATGTTTTCGTGATTTGATTTCATAGATATAGTTTTTTGTTCTATTTCATAGTAGCAATTTGATTCTATTTCATGGATATACAGTGTTCTAGCAAGTGCTCCGGATCATTGCCGGATGAAGGGTTAATTCGCCACTGTGGTCTCTTAGGAATAAGCATTGGCTTATACTCTATGATATTTCCTATTTAGCTATGTACTACGTAAAACGTGCAATATAACCCAGTAAACTGGACCTCCTAATGTAAAATATCTTCCGAATAAAGCTCGTTAAAAGACGGTTTAATTTGAGAGAAATATAAATTTTTATAAAGCGGAAAAGTGATATAGTATGAATCTAACAGAAATAGTAGGATGCGTTTGAATAATCCAGTTGAGGGATGAATATAAGTAATTTTAAAACACGAAATATACTTCCATATTCTGGACTAAATGGATTATTCTTGTTTTTAAACTGAGTTAAACTAGTCTATAAAATATATAATATAATATGAGTTCTTGTCAAATAAGTTTTATTAATAAAAATGAAGACTATATGCATCAGTATAATTCCTTTCAGTCTTGGAATGACTTTGGGCAAAGTTTTTAAATTAGGTAGATAGAGTTTCATTTCCGATTTAGGTTATGTATTGTGCAACGTTAAAAAATGCAGACTAAAGCATTATCATGATAATAATATATCGTGCCCAGTCAGATCCTGACATGACTTTGTACATTTAAAAAGCCGCTTTTTCAGCGTGACACATGGCTAGAAAATTCTACACACTTCGTGATTTTTAAACTGAACAACTGGACTATTAATTCAATTCAATGAACTCCCATAGTTCCTAGCGGTCTCATGCAGATCAACTCAATACCAGAAGATCAACATTAGTTAAAATAGATGTATAGCAGAATACTTTACACAATTCCTTTCCAGTTTTATTCCCTATTGAGGATAGTAGAACTGAATAAGCAATATTTATTTCCGCAAAAGAAAGTATGCAAAGCATTATGGTACTGGTTCCAATTTATTCACATAAAAAACATACAGTACACAGCATTTTTTATTTTGGATTTGTCGGCTAAAGCTCGAAACGTCAGTAAAGTGAAGTCAACATTTTTTACGGTGTTACAGATTTCATTCTATTACCTATCATTTATATCAAACACCGACGCAGCCTTAGCCACGCAGGCTAACGCAGCCTATACTAGTTTACTCGCTAGTTTCTATTTCTATTTTTTACGGTGTTACAAATTTCATTCTATTACCTATCGTTTATATCAAACACCGACGCAGCCTATACTAGTTTACTCACTAGTTTCTATTTCTATTTTTTACGGTGTGACAAATTTCATTCTATTACCTATCGTCTAAAACATTAGATGACGCCAGCTAATGAACTTGAAAGATCACGCAGAGATTTATGGTCCATAAAAAAACTATTCTAAAATACATCGGATTGATTTTATAATGTTGTATCGATTTAGACCTTCGCCATGGGGTATGTCATTGGTATTCACGGTAGCAGGATGTGTGGCCTATTACACCATCGTAGCTTGACCTGACATCATCATCATTATTATTATTATGTATGTTTTATCATCATCATCATCATCATCATCATCATCATCATCATCATCATCATCATCATCATCATCATCATCATTATCATTATTATTATCATCATCATTATCATCATCATTATTATTATTATCACCATTATCATTATTATTATCATCATCATTATCATCACCATTATTATTATTATTATCGTCATTATTATCACCATCATCATCATCATCATCATTATCATCATTATTATTATTATCATCATCTTTATCATCATTATCATAATTATTATTATCATCATCATCATTATTATCATTATCATCATCATCATTATTATTATCATCATTATCGTCATTTTTACCATTATTATCATTATCAGCATCAATATTATTTGCATTATACGATTGTTTGTCGTCGTCATCATTACTGATAATCAAAATCTTCATCAAAACTATCATCAATATTTTAATAGTATTAATACGAATGATCATGCAAAAGTTGCAGTGTCAGCCGAACACTGAAACATAAGAGAATGCAATTGTGCATTATTCCATTGTTATAGTTTACTCGTGATGGGAGTTGCTCTGCCTCCCAAGAAGGCAACACTCGGAATGCAGACAAAATGCTCTTTAAGATTAGCTATTGTTCTTGCTGATTGTGTCTGCAGTTTTGATGCATCAAGATAAGACGGCTAAATCTGTTCGCCCTGCTACTTAGGAATTATGGGTACATATCTAAACCGACAAACAATTGATTTGTTTCGAAACACCTTAAATATAAATACATCTATTTCAAAAAGGTTGTCCAAGGAGATATGTCATTCCCTGACGGATAGGAATTATAGGCATACATCTATTTCCAAAAGGTAATGATCAAAGTCGATAGGCAATTCCAAGATGGAAAGGAATTATGGCGGACATACACTCTTTTTCAAAAAGGTTGTCCAAGGCGATAGGTTATTCCAAAACAGAAAGGAATTATAAACATACACCTATTTCAAAAAGGTTGTCCAAGGCGATAGGTCATTCCAAGATCGAAAGGAACTATAGACATACACCTATTTCAAAAAAGTTGTCCAGAGTAAATTTAAATGTATTTTAAGCGATACATGGTTTTCGTGCTTTGCTTGGAATTCGTGAGTACCTTGACAGCAAATCAAGACTTAGCCTGTGAAAATACGCCATTTGTCAAATAGTGCAGCGGCCGTGCTAGCCAATGTGAAAATGTTTTGAGCCGATATTAAGATATTTATAATTTTTCCTTATATCACCTTCGACAAATTCTTTCGCATTTTTCACCTCCGACAGTGCTAAACAAATGTGCTATTTTAGAATATGATGTTCCAGAAACGAAATGAAATATGCATGGGAATTCGATTGTGCAATGTAGTGGGACAAGGTCAAATGGGAACGCGTTGGATCTTGTACTTCGGCATCAAAAAATGTCCATCAGATAAAAATGAGATATCATAAACACTTTCGTTTTGATACTTAAACCTGTGAGCTTGTAATTTATTTTGGCCTTGAAAGAATGGTCAATGTAATAGTTAGTAGTAGACTCTAAACACATTGTTTTCTTGTGCTCTTTATCAACTAGTACATGCAAACTAAATAGTCATTTTTCCTCGTGAAAGAATTATAGTCAATGTAATAGTTAGTAGTACACTCTAAACACGTTGTTTTCTTGTGTTCTTTATCAACTAGTACAAACTAAATATTCATTTTTCCTCGTGAAAGAAAAGTTAATGTAATAGTTAGTAGTACACTCTAAACACATTGTTTTCTTGTGTTCTTTATCAACTAGTACAAACTAAATATTCATTTTTCCTCGTGAAAGAAAAGTTAATGTAATAGTTAGTAGTACACTCTAAACACATTGTTTTCTTGTGTTCTTTATCAACTAGTACAAACTAAATAGTCATTTTTCCTCGTTAAAGAATAGTCAAGGTAATAGTTAGTAGTAGACTCTAAACACATTGTTTTCTTGTGTTTTTTTTTTATCAACTAGTGCAAACTAAATGGTCAGTTTTCCTCGTGAAAGAATAGTCAATGTAATAGTTAGTAGTAGACTCTAAACACATTGTTTTCTTGTGTTCTTTATCAACTAGTACAAACTAACTAGTCATTTTTCCTCTTGAAAGAATAGTCAATGTAATAGTTAGTAGTAGACTCTAAACACATTGTTTTCTTGTGTTCTTTATTAACAAGTACAAACTAAATAGTCATTTTTCCTCGTAAAAGAATAGTCCGCAATGTTATACCATTTTGCACTAGCAGCATTTCACTTGCATGATGTAACGACTAGTAGGCTGCTAGTAGTTAGTAGTAGACTCTATTATAAAAACATTGTTTTCTTTTGTTCTTTATCAACTAATACACATTAAATGGTTATTTTTCTTGCAATGTATATGAAATAGTAGTTTCTTTTGCATTTATTAAACTATTACAAACTATTAGAGTGAGCTCTTTTGGTTTGTAAAATTTTCCTACATTTTCCATGGCATGCAATCACTTGGCTATGTCAGTGACGATCAATGTCAAGTGCCCGGATGTCCGGTTTGTGCTTATCCCGTATACCGGACATATCAGTGAAAAATAATCCCGGCACGAACAATGTCGTATTTCCCGTATTATGTAAACTCATGATTTTCTATAGCAGATATTGTAATTGGAATATATATCAAAGTGATTGTTAAGTATGGAAAAAAAGGCAAAATGGAAAATCTTGATCATGCGTGTGTTTTGTGAAATTTAGCTAGATTCGGGTATTAACCCTAGGGTGCCTTACAGCATTTAACGAAAATCACGAAATATAGTACAGACATGCAACAAAACTATATCACTAAATTATAACAATAAACATATTGTTACAGTGAGGACACTGGAACTGTGAACACTTTCACTTTTTTGTTACTTTTTTTTTACCTACATCCCTTGAGCGAATAGATTAGAAATATGATTCATTATGAACACTTAGTGTATTTGAACTCACTGCTTCATTTTTAGAGGTTTTGAAGCAGTAGAAGGTTCAGAAAATAATAACATGAAAAAAGTCAAGTGTTCACGGTTCGAGTATCCTCACTGTAAATTTTATCTTATTTCGTGGATGAAATGTTTGCGCTCTATTCCACAGTAGCAATTTGATTCTATTTCATGGATATAGTGTTTGTGCTCTTTTCCACAGTAGCAATTTAATTCTATTTCATGGATATAGTGTTTGTGCTCTATTCTACAGTAGGAATTTAATTCTATTTCATGGATATAGTGTTTGTGCTCTATTCTACAGTAGGAATTTAATTCTATTTCATGGATATAGTGTTTGTGCTCTATTCTACAGTAGCAATTTGATTCTATTTTATGGATATAGTGTTTGTGCTCTATTCCACAGTAGCAATTTAATTCTATTTCATGGATATAGTGTTTGTGCTCTATTCTACAGTAGCAATTTGATTCTATTTCATGCGTATAGTGTTTGCGTTAGCTTTGACGAAGAGGTGACAAAATGTACACTTAGAAAATATGTACATCAATGTACATGTAATACTGTTTTTCGTCGATCATCTGGTATTACATTGTATCAAGTGTACGTGAGGGATGGGTTGGAGGCTGGGGCAAAGGTGGAGCTAGTTTAGGTACCACTTACTTATATTGAACATAACAATGTCGCCATTCCTGATCTTACGTTGACTGCCCCTTAACCTTTCTTTTTTACTTACACAATCTAATTCTTATCCTTCCCTGTATGCATTAATTATTTCGCACTTTCTCCCTCTCACTAGTATACCTTCGATAATTTCCCCTTCTCTCTACTAGCCTGGCCTCTTTTCATTTTCTTCTTTGCCTCCCATTTTCTCCCCTTGCTTTTTCTTCTTTTTCCTTGTGTTCTTATTGAGGGGGCTTAAGGGTTTGAAGTGATGCGGTTTAGCGTTAATTTTGGTGCATTTTTTTTTAATATGCCGGTTTTCTCATTTATATCTACGGTTTTGCGGTTTTATAAATCTTGCAGTTGCGGTTTTTAGCAAATTATGGTGCGATTGTGCGGTTTTTGTCGATTTCTAAGTGCGGTTTTGCGGTTTCCAATCCCCCCTCCTTACGCCCCCTCCTTATTGATTTGAACCTATCGTATCAAAGATATACCTATTGTTCTGTTGAAATCTCAACCTGTTAAAAAAATCTCGCGCGCTAATCGATCAAAGTCTTTTGTTACTTCTCACCTATACAATACCATATATGGTAATGGCTTTGTTTTCAAGATTGCATACGGTATTTCTGATACGTTGCCTCCCCTCTAATTTTCTTTCTCTCCTACTTTATATTAAATACTAAAAGAACTTCTAGTTACACAATTTAAAACAATTAAATACAAGCGAAAACATTTAGTCTCCATGATTTTTTTAAGTCAACAGCGGTGCATATTTTTTTTACTTTTTTTTGTAATTTTTTGTTGTTGTCACATTTGGTTGCTAATATTTTTCCCCCCCAGAGATTTTACTGTACGATGTTTTGCTCAGAGGCGCTGCAGGATATATTTTTCAAAATCTTCCAACCCCCCTCCCATCCTCCCCCGCGAAAGTTAAATAGTCCGTCCGCTCCTAAAACAACTTGTTTTGTTCAGTAGGTGTCGTGAATGGGCTACGTGATTCTGACCTTGCCGAGACCATGCAGAGCGCGCGTGCCTGGAAATGTAATCTTTTTGTTTACATTATTTCCAGCATACATGCTGCACGTGTCACGTATATATCTCACTCGCGTATCGTCCACGCGTAATACCTATATAGAGGGGGCGTAAGGGGGGTTTGAAACCGCAAAACCGCACTAAAAAAATCGACAAAAACGGCACAATCGCTTCAAATTTGCTAAAAACCGCAACTGTAAGATTTGTAAAACCGCAAAACCGCAGATATAAACGAAAATAACTGCAAAACCGCACTGAAAATAATGCGAAACCGCATCATCCCCGACCCCTTATAATTACACCTCCTCTATATATACTAGAAACCAACTTCATTTTTTGAAATTTGAACAACTGAAATTTGCTACCGAAACTTCCACTTGGAAATCAAGTCTTGTTTGCAACAGAAATATGTGAGGAGTGATTTATGAAAAATATTTAGAGGTAGAGGTAGTGAGTGTGAGTGCCAGCAGAAGAATAACCACTATGCATGTGGATATCTGCTGTTGTGACTGATATTAATCATTTATTTAGACTGCGAGCAGTTCCTACTTTTCCCTCCGAATTCAGAAAATTTTAACTTTAACAAAACGAGCGAGCGGGGATTTTTCCTCTCCCATCGCTCCTCCCCCTTTTCGCCCCCAATCCCCGCTCGTCCGTGTTTTATTTAAATGTTCATTTTTCTCTCGTTTTCCTCGGAATCTGGAGGGAAAAGAAGGGACTGTTCGCAGTCTATCATTTATTTATTTATTTTTATTTATTTATTTATATGTTGTACCGAGACATAATCTCCCTCCACGCGTTGTAGGCTAGCTGGTGAAAATTAACTATATATAACGAAATTATACTAGCAGTACGAGCTGCACGCGAAGAACGCGTGGTAAGTAGTAGAAGTGAAATTTTGTTTACAATTTTTGGTAGTAGGTAAGTGCTATACACAAAACACGATCCCCTTGGTCGACACGCAGTACCTGGAAATGAATCCAACTAAACATTGCTTGCATTAATTACGAATTACAGGAGAACGCGTGGTAATTTGCAGTACTCACATCTTCTTTTATATTTGGTATTAAACCGTGCGACACGAGACATGGCCTCTCTCGCGCGTGATCCACGCGTTGTGTCAACTGCACGGAAAATATCGCAGTCACGTTTGCTTTGCGAAAACATGTTTGTTTACATACAACATCTGACCTGGAAATGACTGCTTTGACTCGTCTCAATGTATCTGAAATTTCTTTTTTAGTGTAATATTCCGAATTGAAATACAGCAACCGATTTTGAATAATTAGATATTTTCTTTCGCACTTAAAATTCATAGATTTCAATGAAAACAAAAAACTTTGATTGTTCCTGGTCAAAGTACTGCTTGGAAAAAGGCCAGGACAAGTGTCCAAAGTCCGTTTCTGGATAGTTCCAAAGAGCCCCTACTTTTCAACAGCTCTGAAGAAATGCGTGTTGATCTGTGGTTGTAACTACTCACACGTTCTAGCTCTCGCTTCTCGTTTCTCTCGTTTTCAACCCTTCGATCGATGGAACTTAAACTTCAACCCGTTTCCTCGGAGTTTTCGCGCAAAGTGCAGTCTCTGCGGAGAATAAAGTGTGCATGTTCTGAACATGGCACCATTGTTTGCCAAATAACTATAATCTAATTAACCTTGACCAGTTAATTACCAGATTACAATGGCAATGCGCCAAAGTGGTTTGTAAACATCTTGTAATCCATGCTTAACAATGTTTTATGTCAAGACCACTCGTTGAGTTTTGCTATTTCAACACGAACTAGAACAATCGACATCTGTGCCAGCAATTTGCTGTACCAGAGGTTATTTTCTACTTGCTTTAGCGTTTGATAAATATACGAATACTAGATAAAAAAACCTCTTGTTTCTAGAGTACAGTAAAGACAGCCTGACTGTCCGAATGGTTCAAACAGAAAATAATTGAATTGTATGCCGCAATATGATAGAGACAATGCCATTATTGCCAGAAATCTATATTTGCGCAAAAATATCTTGAGTTTTGGTGCGGTATTTTTAGAATTAATTTAGTTCAAAAGAAAATTGTTTAAAATCTTTAGTGTTTTATGCCATAATTTCGTCGAAAAACAGCGCAATAAGATAATAGCTGTTATTACAGTTATATGCAAATGATTTCAAACAATGGATTCAAATCGAGGCTTTCGGGCAAACCCTATTGTTTTCGCCCGAAAGCCTCGACTTCAACCCATTGTTCAAAATCATTTGCATATAACTGTAATAACAGCTATTGAAACCCCGCCATTATTACATTGCCCAAAATCAAAATTTGCGCAAAAATATCTCGAGTTTTGGTGAATTCGGTATTTGTAAAATTAATTTAATTCAAATTTAGAATTGTTTGAAATCTTCCACTTGATAGTTTTAGATATTTTGGTGTTTTAACTACAATCAAAACAAGTGCGCAATTTTCCAAAAATAATTGATGGTTCGAAAAGGTGTTTATGTGGCGTTGTTATTCATTTTTCTTGCTTACTTTGAGTCAAAAACTCAAGTATGTTAAGGCCTGGGTTTTTCGTTGTGAAAAGACCCCCCGCCAATAATTAAGATGTTGGCTTCGTACTTTCAAGATATTCGCTAGTTTTCAAAGAAAATCGCTGTGGATGTTAATATCAGAGTCCTTAATGTTTTAGTGCTGATTTTTACGAGGTCACGTGGTATATGACGTCATAATAGCAAGAAAATACTCAAAATTTATGCGGTCGTGAGTTTAAGATAAAGATAAAAACGAAAAGCCAAAAGTTGATAAGTAATAGATGACAAATAATTTCACGTTTGGAGAACTTGAATTCGATAGCTTGGTAGAGAGATATAAGGGGATTTTGAATAAGAATTATGGTCACGTGACCTGTTTTACAAAATATCTCCTTAACAGTAAGTGATAACCAGATTCTCCAAGCACAGTCCTGTAGAAACCTTGTAGAGAAGTACATTTAATGTATAAGTTTGTTTTACCTATTCAAACTCGCGACCGCATTTTCAAAGGAAAAACGAAATCCCTTATCCATCTAAACTAGTCACGTGACCACCCTTAGATCAAAATTACAAATTAAGGATGAGCAGTAGTCCGAGATATATTAATGTACCAAGTTTTATTAAAATCAGATGAGTTTTGTGGCAATGACAAATAAAAACGTTTTTTCGTGAAACACGGCTAAAACCAGGCCTTAACATACTTGAGAAGGTTTTTCGTCTTTCTTGCTCTTCAAACTCTCCTCAAACTCTTGCTTAACAAACAGTTCATAGTTGAATCCAAAGCTTTAATTAGCGACATGCAAAATGCACGTGGGGAAATTTGTAAACAGCCAGCGTGCACGCAGGAATGTTGCATTTCACACTTTAATTAACACGTAAAAAGTTTTGTTTTTGAAAAACTGCTAAATCATGCATAATCTCGAAAATGCGATATTTATTTATTTTTAATTTAAATTTGTTGTTTATCAAGAAAACAGAATATTGTAAATTGTGGAAGGGAGACCAATCCACAACGAAAAAGTATTCACAAATCATATCACAAAAATGTCCATGTCGAAATCAAAGTCATGCATGTTCAGATAATTAATCGATAATAGTTCGCTAATGAATCGATATTAGATCGAATGCACGGAAACCCCGCTCTGATTATTGGTGCGTTAATCCAAAATGTCAACCCACGGGAATAAAAACAATACTATTAGCGTAACAATGAAACTGCGGATGATAGACTAGAAGTTCTTGATTATATATCTTGATAGTTGCTTAATTAGTGCAAAGGGGGTAAACCGTTTATAGTCTAGGGGCTGGTTCTCTCCCTCCCTCCGGCTGGTCCTTTGTCTTTTCTGTCGGGATAGCGCGGTTTGGGTTGAAATCTTCATCCTACACGTTAAATTTGAATCTTTACAAATGTAATTCAGCCCTTGGGCTGCAAGATTTTTTTTTCTATTAAACATTATTATTATTATTATTATTATTATTATTATTATTATTATTATTATTATTATTATTATTATTATTATTATTATTATTATTATTATTATTATTATTATTATTAAAAGGATACTTAATCAATTGTCTCACGATTGAGGTCATTGGTAGAAATACCGCGACGTTTCGACTGCAATCTGCTAGTCTTCATCAGGCGATGGTGTAGACTGGATGATGGTTGTCTTATATACTTTTCGTCGGATTATCGGCGCTGTGATTGGCTGAAAAGTATATAAGACAACCATCATCCAGTCTACACCATCGCCTGATGAAGACTAGCAGATTGCAGTCGAAACGTCGCGGTATTTCTACCAATGACCTCAATCGTGAGACAATTGATTAAGTATCCTTTTAATTTCACATTCCACGATGAATAACTTATTTTCCTTTCTATTATTATTATTATCATCATCATCATCATCATCATCATCATCATCATCATCATCATCATCATCATCATCATCATCATCATCATCATCATCATTATTATTATTATTATTATTATTATTATTAAATCGATTCCATGCTTCAGCTTTATAGAATGTCTCGGGGGGATCGTCCCATTTTTTTATTTTTTTTATTTGATTTTAATTTTCATCGGGAGGTTGATAACTAGATATCAACCTGGATCAGTTCCTTTGTTAATTAGTTGAGTGAATAGGATAAAGAGCCGCTAATGAACAAAAGAAACTGACTCAATGTTGATATAAGATTAGATTAAGTGCCTGAGTTACCTCCAAAGTCATCACTGCTCTCAACTGGCCTGGATGTAGCGACAGCCAAAAAGCAGAGAAGCAACACCAAAGCAGTCTTCATTGTAAAACTCTACAGGCATATACACCTATTTCAATTAACGTTGTCCATCTGGAATGGTTTATCTGAGACCGATAGGAATTGTGGGAGCTCGTTAAACTGCAAATACACTATTATAATCACACTTGAATATTAATGTTTACTTCTGAAATACTGTTATCTGTTATTTCAAATACATTGTTTTAATCACACTTGAATGGTGCTGAATTACAGATAACAGTATTTCAGAAGTAAACATTAATATTCAAGCGTGATTACAATAATGCATTTGCAGTTTAACAAGCTCCCACCATTCCTATCGGTCTCAGATCAACCATTCCAGATGGACAACGTTAATTGAAATAGGTGTATACAAGGAAAAATCGTATTAGTAACATTTCAAATGAGACTTAAATTCGAGCACATACAGTGAAACCATTTAATGAAATAAAACCACTGAAATTGAAAATAGGATAACTATACGGCCTTTTAAAAACAAGTCAGATTTCAAAACATATCACAAGCACATTATAGGTATAGCATTGGTGGCCTTGCGGTGAAAGTGCTATGCATATGGTCCAGGTTCGAGTCCCGGCTAGACATAATCGCTCAAAAGATACAACCGTGATTAAAAAAGGCCTTTTTAGTACCTTCCAGTGTTACTGGAGGCGGCCTAAGCTGGTCACTTTGCCTTGTGCTTCTGAGTACTATTTCTCTATTATGACTAAAATAATCCTATAAAAATTGCGGACAATGCTTTAAAAAAAAAAACTGTTTAACCATTCAATATTCACTGTTTTACTAACCTGTATTCCCGTATATGTTTCTTTATTAGTCGTATTTGTCAACCATGCATGCAAAGCGTACTAAAGCCGGCCGTTCCCTCCTTGTGCCGGTATCCTTCTTGCTATCCTTCTATTTCATAATTGATTCCAGGAAACGTATTGCTAGGGACAACCGTTTTGAATGACGAGTAATATTCAGTCCTGAATAGCCTTGATTTCCAGCCAGACTAGATCACAACTAATTAAGAAGTTTTTTAACACGTCCAAACTGATTGATTAGTACCCTATTTAAAATTCTACACTCTGTTTAAGACAATGTAATTTAGGCTAAAATTCATACCTTGTTTAAGACAGCAAAGTTCAGGCGCGGATCCATGATTTTGTGAAAGGGGCTGCCTGTTTTATGTAGCAACAATGACTTTATATTAAAATCGTTTCTATTATTGCTGTACGAGTAGTTCATTTTTTTTCGAAAAGGAGGGGGTGAAATCAAGAATTTTGTATCTATTTTTTAGTCTCAATTTTATTTTATTTTCTATTACTATTTTATTTTATTTTTTTTTTCAAAAAGGAAGGGGTGTCAGCCTAATCACTCCCTCCTCCCCCCTGGATCCGCGCCTGAGGTCCATAATCTTTCCAGCAGGACATATCCCTATAGCAAATATGTAGTGCCAACAGGTGGGTTGAATATCATTTGCTGGTATCCATATATATACCTGGACAAGAATCTGGTACTTCTTTAGGAGTCATTTTTAAACACCCACGCAGCCTATACTAGTTTACTCGCTATTTTCTATTTCAAATATATGAACCTCTTTATATGAACCTCTTTATGATAACTTGACTTCATGCGAGTTTACTGTATGGCAACCAAATGATAAATAAAAGCAAACACCGCACACCGAATGCATTTACATCACCGCAACACCGCACTTTGAGAACTTTTTCACCGCAACACCGCAAAAAATGTATTTTGGGGGGGAATAAATCCTTTAAAATGAAGTAAAGTCAATTCAATGGCGGTGTTTAGAAGTTAATATCATTAATAACTATCAAACATAAGGGACCGGTCATTATTTATGTGGGGGTGGGGGGGGGGGGAGAAATCATAGGGGGGGCCATGCTTATATTTTTCAATGACAGGGGGTGGGTTGGAATTAAATTTCACTGAGTTGTGGGTGGGCCATTTCTCTTTTGTAAAGAACATACCTGAATGTATAAAAGTATAAAGTAAGTTGTGTGTTATCAAATTGGATAAAAAACGTGTTTCCATGCAAACCTAGTATATTAATTGCCATGTAGTATGTATAAAAAGCAACATTAATTTTTTTTAGTTTCTATCAGTTTAACAAAGCAAACAGTAATATTTCTACAACATTTGAAGTCTTTCAAAAGTATTGTCAATAAGTTCATATGCATCCAGAGCAAATAGTCCTTGATTCTTCATTATTTCTAAATGTTTAATGGCACTTCTCTTATTAACCTTTGCAAGGCCATCTTTACTTAGTTCCTCTTCGCAAAGTGCATGTGCACGTAATCGTGTAGCCTTCTGGGAAACAGAGATTTTCAACAGTGAAACTGTCTAGGGTAATGCCCTTAATCAATTTGAAGACAGCTGCCTGGAGGGGGGGGGGGGGGGGGGGGGGGGGGCTGCCTCTGAAATGAATTCCATTTGGGGTGGGTCAAAAGTTAAATGTAATACCTCAAGGGTTGGGCCAGGGATATTCTTTTTGATTCAGACAAAAACTTTCCCCCCCACCCCCCCACATAAATAATGACCGGTCCCTAATATAAATGAAAACCTGACAAAAGTGGACAAAAAAGAAAAAAAAAACTTTTTTTCAACCTGAGCCCGCAATCACCTTTGTCTCCGTACTCCCTACTAATCTATGCGCATGTTATTGTACGCTTTCCAAGATGGCGGCCTCGTGGAAGGATTAAGGATTTCCTTTTCTTTCTCGCCAACCACGATGCTATCAAGAACTATTTGACCATGAAGTAATATCAATGGAACTTGGATTATATGAACTATGGATGGGAGTGACCAAGATTTGCAAAGTTTGCTTTACCAGTGTGAACAGGTTTGTATTTGATGTCCTTTTATAGCACAAATGAACACTCTTTAAACGATTTAAAAAAATATACCGAATATATAGCCTGGTTTCCTTATGATCGCCCCCGATCGCAGGAGAATGAAAAGCAATCAATCGTAGAATCTCACACGATCGCACACTTAGTAGCTGTTTTCATATAAATCGCACATGACACCAAACACTTTTGCTTTTAATATCCAGCGGAATTATCGAAGAACTATCACATTGAAGGCGAAAAACGTTGAATTGAATCGTTATTTATTAAACCTTCACGAACTTGGTTTCAAGTTTCATTCGTTTCAACTTGTTTTTATTGTTTCTGATAAATAGTCAGTCATTTATTTTGTCCAATGGATATTAATTGTAAGAGCACTGAGATTATTTAATTGTATATTGTATTATAAATTCTAGGCATTATTGACCCTGTACAATCATAAGGCTTCTGACAACAGACAAACAGCTCACCAATGGCTTCTACAGACACAGAAATCCCCACAGGCCTGGCAGCTATGCTGGGGACTAATGGCAAAAGAAAAGGTAATACAATCATTTAATTGGCCATTTGCAGGGAGTTTGGGTTTATATTGTGCGTCGCACTTCACAGGTCCGATGTTACGACTTACGATCAAATAGAAACTGTGTAATTAAAAACACAGTGTCTAGACTAACGCGTTTGAGCGGGTCTTGTAGAACAGTGTTACTGGTAAAAATATAAATTTTACTCTCAAATTCAAAACATTTCAAGTTTTGTTTTTACTAAAAAATCAGTGTATTATACTTTTCCACGAAAACTTTAATTGATGTAATGTTTTCAAGTATTTTTTAACTAGTGCCTTTATTAAACTTGCGGCAATGACAGGGAACATTGGAATATTTTTGATATATTTTCCAATTCAAAATCTCAAAATGTCACGTTCAGTTTATCTTGATTTACTGTATGATTAAAATACTCGTAAGCCTCACGAGTAGCGAGTAACGAGTCAAAACGAGTGCTATTGTTTTCGGCAGACTCATTAGCGCCAATTAGCACTCGCACTCGAGAGTAGCAAGTCGAAACAAGTACTCGTACTCTCAAGTGAATGGTACTTTACTCGTGACCGGTACTGTATGTCTGAAGCCATGTGTCGAATTGTGGGTATAAATTTTGTATACATCAAATTCTGGATCAACATGTCTTTGATTTCTTGGCTGTGCGATTGAGCTACATATATCTTTAGACAATTGAAGCACTTAACTCGCTTAGTGCCTTTTCTTCTGGGATATTAAGGACATTCTGGATGTTTAAGTGGAATGTTAAAGATCCTGCTGATGATAATAATTTCTTTGATCTTTTGGTAGCGCAATTGAGCTACCTATGTCTTGTAGGCTTAGACAATAAAGGCACTCTAAGCACTCTAAGCACCTCTTCTTCTTGGATAAGGGCCTTCTGGATGTTTAAGTGGAATGTTGTTCAAAATAATTAATTGTTTTTCTTATTTTAGGCTGCAGAAATCCAGTTCTTTGGTGCTTCAATGTTGCATTTTAAGATTTCTAAATTTTGGTAAGATTTTCATCATTATCATTTAATCATTATCAACATCATTGTAATACATTTGTAATGGCCATCATCATCATCACCAACATAGATTATGATCATCATCATTGTTATTGTTAATGTTGTCATCATCACCATTATCATCATCACCACGATCATCATCAACATCAATCATCATCATCATTGTACATGTAGTCATTGTCGTCATTGTTATCATCACTACAACCATTATCATCATCTTTATTATTACTTGCATGACCATCATTGTCACCAACATAAATCATCATCTTTGTTATTGTTAATGTCACTACCAAACACCATTATCATTATTATCATCATCACCATCATTGTCATTGTAATCATGGCCATCATCATCATCACCAACATCGATCATCATTGTACATGTAGATATTGTTATCATCACCATCACCACCACCATCATCCTTATTGTTATCGTGACTATCATCATCACCACCAACATTGATCATCATCATCATTATTACACCTGTACCAACATGACTACCACCATTGTCACCAACATCGATCATCATCATTGTTATCATGACCATCATCATTATGACCATGATGATGATGATCATCATCATCGTTATCATTTGCTATTTTTATCACCACCATAACAATGTATAACCACTTCCATCATCATCATCACCACCAACAACACAATCATCACCACTGTCATCATCTTTGTTTCACTAAGAAGAATTCCTGTACATGTATGTATTGCTTCACCAGGTCAGAATTACCAGAAGAACAGTATGGACCACTAAAGTCAGAGATTTTCAAACACATTCTAGCTTTCTCTGAAGGACCAAAGATTGTGTTGACAAGGCTTTGTATTGCTGTGAGTACCTACAGAAAGAATCTATAGCAATAATAAAAATGATTATGATCATGACAAAAGTGATAATTATAACATTTGAAAGTTGAAACATCATTGTTACCATAAAAAAAACGACCCTGCTTTGAAAAATTGCATCTTTCTTAAACAAGCCAAATGTGCCCTGATGTTTGATTGATAGTAATCACTAGGAAGTTCTACAAATTTTCAAAAAAACCAGCTGGTACAAAAAAATTGGTAATTTTAGCACCAAAACTTCATTTAAAGTTTAAAGTCAAAAATGACCATTTTCATTTTTTTGACCTTGAAATTTTGATCGAAATTATTAAACCATGATGATGATGATAATAATGATGTTGATATTGATGATGATGATCAATATAATGTAATGGCATTAATGATGATAATCATCATTATTATATATACATTGTATTAATATTATTAATAGATAAAAATAATCATTGTTATGATGATAATGCATCCTCGGGAACCCAGGGGTATTCTTCTGTCGCTCGTTTCTCGCTTCCACAACATATACCCCTGGGAACGTAGTCTGCTGGAGCTTGTTCCGGAAGTCAAAATTCAAACTTATTTAAAGTGCAAGTATCACCAAAAATAAACTTTGCTTGAAATGATTGCTCTCAATGATTTATTTTCGAATCCAAATGTCTTATAACCAAAATTTATTTCGAAGTGCGGAAAAAATCGAAAAATATACATCGTCGAAGCCGCAAGTCAAGAAATTATGCAAATTAGCTGTGACGTAGCAAGAGGAACGCTTTCGCACGACCGGGAGCGGAATCGTTTGTTGTCTGCTCGTTGTACATTGTAGTTTTAATAAAATCACGAAAACCTGCTCAATGCCTATGCGATGTGTTGTCCAAAATTGTAGCTGCACAAGAGCAGATGGTGTTTCTTTGTATAAATTACCGAAAAACACAGTTCTTTCACGTTTATGGATAAAATTAATTTGTCTGATATAGTTGTATACTGATGTTCAAGAAGACTTCACTTCATCGGACTTTGTTGACAATTATATCAAAAAATCATTGGGATTCAGTCCAAAGAAAGTGCACTGGTTTTTAGAATTCTTTACTCTAATAGGTAATTCTTTTAATTATTAATTTGGTTATTATAGATCTTTACTATCAACGCACAAGCCGATGTGAACTAAAAACAAAATCTAAAATAGCAGTACTGGCGTATAGCAGTTTTCATCGCTGCTCACACCGGCAAACTAACAAGAAACGCCTATTCTAAACGAGAACGCCACAGGCCTAGTGTTAGCCAAATTTAATCCTTTTTGTTTTAGGAAATTCAGTTTTATCGATTTGTTTTTTTACAACACAATTTTACCAAAATAAATGTACAAAACATAACGGACGAAAAATTATGAATTTGTCACGCATCGAACTCAATGGTTTCTCTTCAAGATACGGAAAATCACACAGTTAACGAAAATGATCTCTTTTCAGCATGAAAAAAACAACAACAACAAAACAATAAGGTTATTTTCATACAGAAATACAGTGCACTGTTTGTCTTGTGAGACTTCCAAGTGAAGTTAGAAAAGTAAAAGTACAAGAACGTCAAACACGGCCGATAAGCAGCTGGGTTCAGGTTTCACCCGTTTCAAAACAATTGCATTTTAAATACATTATTAAAACTGATCATATAGAATATACACAATACCAGATAGGTCTAACCTTTGTACAACATTCTAAGCTTTTCAAAACAGTCCTGAACGAATGGTATTGTTCGTCTAAAATGTAATTTTGAGCACGTTTTGGTTGAAAAGACTACCGAATTGATTGTAAGTGAAGATTTGTCGAAAAGACTGAAAAACGCATAAAATTAAAACGATAACAACTCCATGACAGCATAGTTACATTTATTACAATTTTCTACTTACAGAAAAGTAATATCCATTGATAGTTTATCCATAAAATTGTTTTTAAAATCCTTTTTTGTTGAAAAAACTGTGTCGATGACAAACTTTCCCTCAAATCCGCACAAGTGTTGTGTGACAATCGTTCCTCCTCATACGTCACAGATACGGATCGTCATATGACCTTGAAATTGACCTTGGCAAATACGCTCGCTTTTTTGCGCAAAATAACATGGATTTCGATGTTTTTTAAATTTTTAAAATGATATTAGGTACAAAGCAACCACTTTTCGATCTAATGATGATAAAATTAAACCACTTACTTTTGGTGATACTTGCACTTTAACGACTTTCTTTGAATGGTTATCTTGATTTTCATTGGTCGACCTAATAAGGTCGACCAATCAGGAAAGAGCTGAATTTTGACTAGTTCCGGAACAAGCTCCAACAGACTACGTTCCCAGGGGTATATGTTGTGGAAGCGAGAAACGAGCGACAGAAGAATACCCCTGGGTTCCCGAGGATGTTGATAATGGTGATTATGGTGACAATGATAATTACAATATTTTTTTTATTAATAACTAACAACAAAGAAAACACACACAAAATTTATAACTAAAGAGTGCCACAATAAATGTGACACACAAGAAGACACATACACACACACACACAATAATAACAATATTAATTATGGTTATGCTGACTGCTTATTTTAGCTTGGATCGTTTACTCTACACACAATACCAGAACACTGGGAGAATGCAGCCAATGATATCATTACAACACTACAGTCTGTTTCATCGTCGCAGGTAATATATAAATCATTGTTTTACGTCGAAATACAGGGAGTTGTTACCGAATCCCCCTAGCCAATGGCTAATGATTAAGCATTCAACACACTCACAATCACTACCCATCACTACCCAATAACTACCCATACATTGAATATTTTTATCTCACAACTCTGCTCACATGTTGATTTTTGCGGAGAGAGGACCTGGTAGGCCGGTGAAAAATTCTTGTGGCATGAGAGTGAACAACACATCAAACAAACACAAATCACCTGTCGCCCAAGCCAGAGATTGAACCCAGATAACAGTGGTGAAAAGCCAGCACACTGATGTGATCATAATATTTTTGTTGTTGATCTGACTCAATATTTTTTTATTACTATTTTCAAAATTTACAATAACTACTTGTAACTACAAAAATAATGAAAAAAAAAAACTACACTAATTACATCGGTCTTCCAAAAAGCAGTATTTATCAATTATTTGTCTGTTATATAAATCCGTTTAATAGGATTGAAAATTATAAGATATTTTTTCATGTTTCTTTCTATATGAAGCTAGCTGTGATTTCTTTTTTTGCAAATGAATATGATGTTCTGTTCTTTCATATTGCCTTAAAGCTAACTGAAAATCACTACATGTAATTCATAATTTATTCTATATAACTTACATGTAAGTTTCCCATTTAAATCTGTACTTATGCAAATTGTGTTGATGTGTGCTAAACACACAGATCAACCAATCAGAGTATATTATTTCTGAAGTGAACTTCTCTGATTGGTTGATCTGTGTGTTTAGCACACATCAACAAAATTTGCATAAGTACAGATTTAAATGGGAAAGTACAGATTTAAATGGGAACCTGTTATACAGTGTACATGTATATGTAACTCCTAAACTAATGATTTCGTTACTTGTCTTGTTCTTAGGAAGGATCAAGATACAATGCTTTATTAGAGCTGTTAACAGTCTTACCAGAAGAGGTTAGTACAAGACATTATAAAAATTAATAATTGGGATAGTGCGGGCGTGTTGATTGGTAAAAGAACATGTTTCATGAGAGCATGGAACACACTCACACCATTTGGCATCAATTTGGTCTATTACCATAATTAACCATAAGTTAACACTGTTAAGTGCAACAACAACAACAAAGACATTCAGAGCGGTTTCACCGTCCTGAAAAAAAGCTTGAAAAACTAGACTGCCTGATTTACGAAATGTTATTAATTCTTAAATTTAAGCCACACTTGAATGTCCAGTTGGACTCAATTCAAGCGAAACTGTTTATTTAACCTATTGTATTTGTTTTTTCATTGTCCACTACTATAACTATTTCTCTCTTTGCACCATCATTTATTAAATTGTATTAGCAATGTTCTTCTGATTAGAGTGACCATAAGAAGTTCAATGAAATGCTTTTAATGAATGAGTATGTTGACATGTTTTTGTGTGTGTAGTTTGTTTCCTCAGAACAAATTGCAACACGGCGAATGACTCTTAGAGGTGAACTCCAGAAAATTGTCACTCATGGTAAGTTAAAATCGTCCTAGTGTATGTAACCTTCACAGATGAAGATGATTTCCTCTTGGGTTGTTGAAACTTCAGACACCAACACTAACCATCTTTCTTTCTACAAACACACACACACACACTGTTGATCACAAATTTATTGACATCACTTACAAAACACTGAAACTTCAGACACTAACAACAACAGTCTTTCTCAAGACTATGTACTTACATGGGTCCAGACAATCACAACATTTCAATATCGCTTACACTGGTGATCAAACCATTCAAACGTCAGACACTAATGTTGACATTCTTTCTCAAGACTACAAACACCCATACAATGTACATCACAACATTTCAATATCACTAACGCTTGGGATCAAACCATTCAAACATCAGACACTAACATCAACAATCTTTCTCAAGACTACACACACCTAGATGTTCACAACATTTTCATATCAAATTAATGAGCAATTTTTTGCAGTTTTACAGATTACACAAAATGAATTGACCTCTTCAACTTCTACTTTGCAAGATAAATTGCAGGTTAGGATTGTGATGATGATGGTAATGATGATGGTAGTGGTGATTATGATAACGATGATGGTAATGATGATGGTGGTTGTGATGATGATGATGGTGATGGTGGTGATTATGATAATGATTATGATGATGGTGGTGATGATGATGATGGTGATGATGGTGGCAATGATGGTGTTGATTATGGTGATGGTGATGATGATGATAGTGGTGATGATGACAATGATGGTGATGATTATGGTGATGATGATATTGACAATGGAAAGGATAATGATTATGATAACGTTATGGTCATATTGCTGCCAATTATAATATTGATAATAACAATAATGATAGTACTGTAATAATAGTGAGCGTTGTTATGATTTATTCTAAACACAAACTTACAGCGCAACGCGTAAAAGTATGGCCACTGATAATGTATTCACATACATGTACTTCTGTCTCGCAATCGATCCAATCAGCGTTGTAGGATTGTGTTATCTTGTCTCGGATCATAACGCTTATTGGATCGATGGCGAGACAGAAGAATGCGAATACATTATCAGTGACCATACTTTTACGCGTTGCGCTGTAAGATAGACGATATCTTTGTCTTTCAAATAATAATGATCTACTAACAAAAATGACAAAATCATGATCTGATTTTCAGGCATTGCGATGTTTAACCAGCTGGGTTCAATTTGGGCTCACAATACAAGATGTAGATCAACATCTGCCTGCCATCTTTGCAGCAATCAATAAGAATGAGCTTTTTGATAACGTCATTGACCTGTTGGTTGAGATTATTAGTCATCCTACCAGTCATAAGTAAGTAATGTTTGACTCACTTTGACGACAATGAAGATGATGGTGATGACAATGAAGATGATGGTGATGACAATGAAGAGGATGATGATGGTGATGATGATGATGAAGAGGGCGTGAAGATGACAATGATGATGATGACAATGAAGAGGGTGATGATGATGATGATGATTGCAAGAAAGAATACATTGTATGATAATTATGTAATCACACCAACAATATAAAATTATGATGGTGATGATGATAACAATGTTCTAATGATGAATTTGGCAAAAATAATGATGGTTGTGATGATGGTTTTGGTGATGATGATGATGATGGTGGTAATGATGATGAAGAAGATGGTTTTGGGGGGTTCTTGGTTTATTACAATAATTATGATAATGATGTTGATTATAGTGGTGATGATGATGATGATAATAGCAATAATGACAATTGTGGTAATGATAATGATGATGTTGGTAATGATGATGATTAGCGATGATGATGATGATTAAAAAGGCGGCAAAGACAATGAAGATGGTGATGATACTGACAGTGTACATGTAGATGAAGGTAGTGCATGTTTAACCATGTATTCTGTTTTGTCTTCAGGTATCCCAACTGTGTATGGAAGTTTGCATCAAACCTGGTTCAGCTGCATCCAATGCTGCAGCAATCACTACAAACACCTGATATGGTAATAACCATGCATAATAGAGCCATTTCACATTTTAGTAATGAGTAAAATAATATGCTAATGAGCTTTGCGCTGGACTTACACATTTAGCTGTTACAAATAATAATTATCATTAAATTTAATTACCACCCAATATTATTATTATCATCATTATCAACAACATCGCCATGATTTATCATCATCATCACCACCACCATCACCACCATCATCATTATCGTCACCATCATTACTACCATCACCATCACCACCATCATCACCATTACTATCATAAGAATCATCACATTATTTTGGTCTATGGTTATTACCACAGTTTTCTGCTTACTGCAAACTCAGACATTCCAGCGGCTCGTTGTAAAATACATTTTTGGCTACCGTCAATCATAAACATAAAATATGCCGAGTAATAGACCTCTTTATTTCCATATGCAAATTGCCCATTTCAGACCACGTGTCATTCCCTTGAGAATCAATTGTTCTTTTATGATGAATGTTTATTGTTATACATTTACATGTGAAAGAAACAATTCCCAAGGGTAGCATCACATGAATGAAATGGGACAACAATAACAAGGAAGGTAAAGAGGTCTATTAGCAGCAGCCAAAAACGTATTTATCAGCTAGCCGTTTGAAATGAGTTTGCAGAAAGATGAAAATGGCAGTAATGAGGATGAATAATTACCAATGGTTTTATTGTAGGATGTAGCATGTGGATTGTGTCGTCTCATCATATCATTTGCTGAGACTCACACCAGGCTGATAGTATTCCCTGACACTACTGAGAGACAACTGACTGGCATGCAGATTGTACAAGCTATCCTTGTAAGTAATCATGATGGAAATACAGACTGTTAATATACATGTTGATGATAATGATGATGATGATGATAATGATTGTGGTAGTGATGATGATGATAATGATTGTAGTAGTGATGATGATGATAATGATTGTAGTAGTGATGATGATGATAATGATTGTAGTAGTGATGATGGTGATAATGATTGTGGTAGTGATGATGATGATGATGATGATGATAATGATTGTGGTAGTGATGATGATGATAATGATTGTAGTAGTGATGATGATGATAATGATTGTAGTAGTGATGATGATGATAATGATTGTAGTAGTGATGATGATGATAATGATTGTAGTAGTGATGATGGTGATAATGATTGTGGTAGTGATGATGATGATGATGATGATAATGATTGTGGTAGTGATGATGATGATAATGATTGTAGTAGTGATGATGATGATAATGATTGTAGTAGTGATGATGATGATAATGATTGTAGTAGTGATGATGATGATAATGATTGTAGTAGTGATGATGATGATAATGATTGTAGTAGTGATGATGATGGTAATGATTGTGGTAGTGATGATAATGATTGTGGTAGTGATGATGATGATCAATGACTGGTGGTGGTGATAATGATGATGATAATGATTGTGTTGAAGATATTGATGGTGATGATTAGGGTTATGGTGTTGATAATAATCATGCTCACTTGATGATAATGATGATTGTGTTTTTGATGTTGATGATGACGAGGACTGTGATGGTGATGTTGATAATGGTGATGATTATGTGTTGTTGTTGATTATGATGATAATGATTGTGCTAATAATGATGATAATGATAATGATTGTGGTAGTGATGTTGATGATTGTGACAAGGATGGTGATGATGATAACATTATTTTGGTAATAATGGTGATGATATTGATAGTAACAATGATGGTGATGATTATGATGATGTTGTTGTTGTTGTTGTTGAAAATGATGAACATGGTAATAATGATGATGATTATGATATTGATATTTAATGCAGGAATGTACAAATGCCCCTGGATGGTACCCAGTTGATGAACAGTGCAGTGAAATGACCTTGAACTTTTGGTTCACACTACAGGTGAGTGCTGTCTACAATGTAAATTATAAATTTTATGTTAACAAATTCATTAAACAATGGAAAGCATTTTATTTTTGTCTTTCATATATATACTATTATTTGTGAATAGAATGTTCTTTCACTGTCAGTAATCACAAAACCAAAATGTCTAGATAAACAAGTACTGGATGTGCAAGGCAATAACGTAGTTAGTAATTTATGGTTTTCACAAGTAAAAGTTTATAAATAACACTTCAACTGCATCTTCTTATAACACCTTGGCTGCAACTGAGGTGGCTTTAATGCTTGGCTGCATCTGTACCTGTAGCAGCCTCCTGTCAAACTGCCACACATGCAGCCAAAGCATCACTTATAATTTTTGATGCATGGGAACTGTAAATTTCTAACTATCATTTGTATTAATGTCTAAAGTCAATGATTGTTAAAACTGGTTTTCTTTTTGTGTATCTACTTTAGGATGATATCTACTCACAGGAATCAACTGTACAGTTTCAACTACGCTCTTCATATGAACCTGTTTTTACCAGTTTATGTCAGGTTTGTAGTTATTTTTACTTTGAAATTTTTGTGTCAAATAATTAACATATTCTCATATGCATTTTAAAAGAGTGTTATTCGAAAACACTCTTTTAAATAAGTATTTGATTTCTATATGATTTCAGATATTTCTCAAGAAAGTCCAATTTCCGACTGAAAGTGAGTGGACTGGGTATAGTACAGGTAAAGGTTGTTATTATTTCTGTTCTACCCATTTTTCATGCATGCATGCATCCATCAATTTATCCATCCATCCATCCATTCATTTGGTAATCCAGTTAATTTATCTGTTTGTTATACATGTAGAAATCATTATGATAGATATGTAGACATTTATAGGAGCAAGGATGGCACAGTTGGTTAGTGCGCGGCATTCTGTGCGAAAGGTGCTGAGTTCGATTCCCAGTGACCTTGCATCCTTGTTTCAACTTCTCTCCTTCCATGTAGCTTTAGGTAGCTTTGAATACCCATAAAACGGCCTCAGGTTTATCAGTATAAAATTATGACTGTCTATCAGTATATGACTGTCACGAGTTACCGATGTTAAATAAGGTTACTTTACTTAATTTTTTACTTTTACAGTGTTAATTGTTGCCCTTGTTTTTGCTTTGCAGACGAGAAAGACCAATTCCACCATTATAGACAAGATGTATCAGATACTATGGTGGGTATTTATCAATAAGACAACAGAAAGCTGCATCCCATGGCATTATAGAAGCACTAGAGAAAATATAAAGAACAATTAACTAGCGTAAGAGTTGCACGAGGCAAAGCTGAGTGTGACTTTAGCTTGTTAAGAGTTCTTTATATTTTCTCAAGTGCATCGATTACGCAATGGGTGAGTGACTTTCTGATGTCTAATTGATTTTTAATATAACCTGCTGTTAGAACAGACAAACTGTTCCGCCCATAGAGGAAATAGTTTATAGGTATTTTAGCCAATTGGAGTGTGCATGGTGTTCGTGTTCGTGTTCATGATGTTTCAAGCTTTAGCCCTTCGTCGGAGTAAAAGCTTTTACTCTGACAAAGGGCTAAAACTTGAAACACCAGTAAAGTTAAGTTGAAATTTGTAACTTCATAAAAAATGTTATTATATTACCTATCGTTGATATTACTTATTATTTACTTAATCACTTACTTACTAACTTACTTACTTGATCTCTAGATGTATATCTACTGTGTAACCGGGCCTCTACTATTACAACAGCTACATGCAACTCTCTCTTCCCTACTGTCAAGTAACTCTACACCATCATGGCAGTCGATTGAAGCAACTCTGTACTTGGTGCAGTCTGTCTCTGAGAATGTTGAGCCAGAAGAAGATATCTTTTTACCAGCTATTCTGTCATTGCTGCCAAACCTGCCGTTGCATCCCAAGGTTTCTCAGACGGCATTGATCATGGTTGGTGAGTATTGTGGAGTGTGATGATTATCATTGTTATCATCATCATCAATGCTATATAAGACATATATATAAGACAACCATCATCCAGTCTACACCATCGCCTGATGAAGACTAGCAGATTGCAGTCGAAACGTCGCGGTATTTCTAGCAATGACCTCAATCGTGAGACAATTGATTAAGTATCCTTTTAATGCTATTATTATTACAATTATCATCATCATTGCAATTATCATCATAACAATCATCATCATCATCATCATGGTAATCATTGTCATTATCATCAATACCACCCCTAGCATCACCATAATTAACATTTTCACTATCATTAGTGCTATCACAATCACTATCTTCATCATCATCATCATAATTGTCACCATCACCACCATTATGAATCACCATCATCATCACCATTACCATCATCACCACCACCATCACCATCATCATCATTACTACCACCATCATCATCATTACCACCACCATCATCATCATCATCATCATTATCCAATAATGGTTGTTTCTTGTTAAGGTTCATATTCAGAGTGGCTCAACTGTCATACGGAACAGCTTCGTTCAGTTCTACCTGTATTACTAAGTGGACTAACAAAAGAGAACTTAGCATCGTCGTCCACCCAGGCACTGAGAGGAATATGTGAGGAATGCATACATGATTTAGATCACGACATTGTACAAGAGGTGCTCACTCATTGTCAGGTATAATGGACCATTCATTTTTGTATTTTATTATTATAAAATCTATGAATAATTAATGAAAATATGACAAAAGAAATCATCTCTGTGATGAAGGTTGTATTTTAGATACAACATCGTCCTGATTTGCATGAGTTTCAACGTGAATTTTCTCGACCAGATTTACTTTTATCTTGACAATTTTAGTAAAATATGAAAGAACTAACGTTGGAGTTTCGTAATAACTTAAATTGTCAAGATAAAACTAAATCTGGCTGAGAATATTCAAGTTGAAACTTAATGCAAATTAGGAGGAAATCTGTATGAGATTTACAGAACTTGTCATGGATGTGATAAAAATTTCTTTTGTAAATTTCTCATTATTATTCATTTGCTTGAAATTTGTAATGATTTGTGTTCTCTTAATATTATTTTTGTAGGCAGCGCTTGCTGGTACTACTATCAGGGTATGTATAATTCTCTTAAATGTGGAAACTGTTTAAATTAGTGTGGACTGTATTTGTTTTTTTTTTAGGGAATTAGATTTACCACTCGATTTATCAAAATTCTGACAATTTTGGATCATTCAGTCAAACTTGTTTCTAGTATTTTGACTGACATTCGACAAAATGTTAGCTTGCAAACAAGAAAACAAACTTTCGGGGTCACAATTAATCAATAATAGATCGAATCGAAATATGGTGACCTGCTATTGTTCTTGACTGACTAGCCTTGTGTTCATGATGGAATACAATGGAGTTTTCACATGAATGAGAGGCTAGTGAGTCAAGAACAATTGTTATTCAAATTGGTTGCCATATTTCAATTCGGTGTATGGTAGTAATTATTTAGTGGTTAGTATAAAATGTTTAAATTTAGTCATGTTCCATAAAAAATATCAGGCAAAAATGTACATGCTGTTTTACTAAGTACAACTGTCAGTAATGGTAAATTTGTTGTTTCATGCAACAGACCCATTCAGCTTCAATGTTTAGTTTCCCATTTCAAACCATGTGTTCATTCCCTTTGGAGTTTGTTATGTATAAAATAATATTTTAATACTTGACATAAAAGAACAACTCTCATGGGAATGCCATGTGGTCTTAAAATAATGTGCAATTTGCAAACAGAACTAAAAGTGTCTATTAATTCTCTTTAGGAGAGAGAAAGAATACGGTGTATGGAGTGTATAGGTTATTCACTGTCAGTACAGCCACAGAGGGTTATTATGGATAAACTACAGGCAGCCATAGGACCATATATACAACTACTGGCACATACGGTGGCACAACAGGTAATATATAGGAGAAATGGTGATAAGATGAGATGATGATGGTGGTGATGATGATGGAAATGATAATGATGATGATACATGTAGCTATAGTGTTGATGATGATGGTGGTGGTGGTGGTGTTGGTGGTGATGATGATAATGGTGATGATGATAATGATGATGATGGCTATAGTGTTGATGGTGGTGGTGGTGTTGATGGTGATGATGATGATGGAGATGATAATGATGATGATAGCTATAGTGTTGATGATGATCGTGGTGGTGGTGTTGTTGGTGGCGATGATAACGATGATGATAATGATGATGATAACTATAGTGTTGGTGATGGTGGTGTTGATGGGGGTGGTGTTGGTGGCAATGATAATGATATTGATGATAGCAATGGTGTTGATGATAGTGGTGGTGTTGGTAGTGATGATGATGGAGATGATAATGATGACAGTGATAATGATGATGATAACAATGTTTTTGATGGTGGTAGTGGTGGTGGTGATGATGATGATGATGGTTGTGATGATGTTGGTGATGGTAATGGTGGCAATGATTATGGCAATGGTGATGCTCATGGCGATCAGATTGATGATAATGATAATGGTGGTAGCGATTATGATGATGGTGATGATGATGTTAGTGTTGGTGGTGATGATGAAGATGGTAATGATGATGCTGGTGATTATGAAGATGATGGCAGTGTTGATGATGAAAATGATGGTGGTGATAGTAATGATGATGTCAGTGATAATAATGGTGATGGTAGTGATAGTAATGATAATGATGACAGTGATAATGATGATGATAGCAATGGTGTTGATGATGATGGTGTTGGTGGTGATGATGCTGGTGATTGTGATTGTGATGATGATGATGATGATGATGATGATGATGATGATGATGATGATGATGATGATGATGATGATAATGATGGCAGTGATATTAATGATGATGGTCATGGCGGTAAAGATGATTATGATGATAATAATTATTGTTATGTTATTGTTCTTTTCAAGCCGTCTAAAGATCTTAAACCAAGATTACAGTTCTACCTCAAAATGTTTGCTGTTTTGTTCAAATGCTTGGACCCAGGTGCTGTAGTACCAGGCCAAAGTCATCCTGTAAGTCGTTCAATCAACCATTAATCAGTCAGTCAGTCAGTCAGTCAGTCAGTCAGTCAGTCAGTCAGTCAGTCAGTCAGTCAGTCAGTCAGTCAGTCAGTCAGTCAGTCAGTCAGTCAGTCAGTCAGTCAGTCAGTCAGTCAGTCAGTCAGTCAGTCAGTCAGTCAGTCAGTCAGTCAGTCAGTCAGTCAGTCAGTCAGTCAGTCAGTCAGTCAGTCAGTCAGTCAGTCAGTCAGTCAGTCAGTCAGTCAGTCAGTCAGTCAGTCAGTCAGTCAGTCAGTCAGTCAGTCAGTCAGTCAGTCAGTCAGTCAGTCAGTCAGTCAGTCAGTCAGTCAGTCAGTCAGTCAGTCAGTCAGTCAGTCAGTCAGTCAGTCAGTCAGTCAGTCAGTCAGTCAGTCAGTCAGTCAGTCAGTCAGTCAGTCAGTCAGTCAGTCAGTCAGTCAGTCAGTCAGTCAGTCAGTCAGTCAGTCAGTCAGTCAGTCAGTCAGTCAGTCAGTCAGTCAGTCAGTCAGTCAGTCAGTCAGTCAGTCAGTCAGTCAATCCATAATTCAATCAGTCAGTCAGTCAATCCATAATTCAATCAGTTATTCAATCAATGAGTAATTCTTGTGGATTTTAACTTCATTATTCTCGTTCTATTCTTGCAGTCAGCAGTTGTGTTAAAAGAAATAATGTCATCATTCAAGTCACTTGGTCCGTGGATTAGTGACCGTGAAATTACACAGGTTGGTTACTAAACAAAATTATATAAAATTAATCTCTTGCTTTGATTTAGTTAGCATGTGTTCTTGTTGTTAGGATCTGTGTCTGTGTCTTGAAAGAGCCATAGATACTGTACGTGATAACATGGGAAACCTTGTTCCTGAAATTGCACAGCTACTTCTTGACTTCTTTGGCATGGTACCACAGAGTTGTATACTAGACACAGCAACAATGGTTAGTGATAAATATGATGGTAATGATAATGATGGTGATGATAATTATTTGGCATGGTCCCACAGAGTTGTATACTAGACACAGCAACAATGGTTAGTGATAAATATGATGGTAATGATAATGATGGTGATGATAATTATTTGGCATGGTACCACAGAGTTGTATACTAGATACAGCAACAATGGTTAGTGATATATATGATGGTAATGATAATGATCATAATTATTTGACATGGTACCGCAGAGTTGTATACTAGATACAGCAACAATGGTTAGTGATAAATATGATGGTTATGATAATGATGATGATGATAATTATTTGGTATGGTACCGCAGAGTTGTATACTAGACACAGCGACAATGGTTAGTGATAAATATGATGGTTCTGATAATGATGATGATGATAATTATTTGGTATGGTACCGCAGAGTTGTATACTAGATACAGCGACAATGGTTAGTGATATATATGATGGTGATAATGGTTATGATGATTTTTTAAACATCAAACTTTATTGACCATATTGACAACATAAATTATATAGTAATATCACATGATATCAGATGATTATGGTAATTATTATGGTCAAATAGGAACTAATATAGGTCACGGGTTCAAGATCCATTCTAAGTCTGAATTTTTTTCAGGCCTCAGGCCCTAACTGGCATAACAATCTCTTTTTAATGCCTGTAGAAGTCTCCTAATTCACTGTTGTTCTGTTTCCTATAGTTTGTTGGTATGTATGGTGCAGAAAAGCATCATATACATAATGTGGCTTTGACATTTCAAAGACTATCAACCATGGTATTACAGAACTCTCAATGCAGTAAGTAAAATTTATCAATGGATTCAGTTTGCTGGCCATGAAAATCATTGGGAGTTCATTAAATTGCAAATGCATTTTTTTAATAATGTGTTCAGAAGAATTGATATTCAAACATGATTATGATAGTTAGTTCACTCTACAGCATTGATGCTAATAGAATGGCAATGTCATTGTGATTGCTAAATAGAAACTAGCGAGTAAACTAGTATAGGCTGCGTCAGTGTTTGGTATAAACGATAGGTAATAGAATGAAATTTGTAACACCGTAAAAAGTAGAAATAGAAACTAGCGAGTAAACTAGTATAGGCTGCATCGATGTTTGATATAAATGATAGGTAATAGAATGAAATTTGTAACACCCTAAAAAAAATTAACTTTACTGACGTTTCGAGCTTTAGTCCTTCGTCAGAGTAAAAGAGTGATTGTGATTGCTGTTATTATTTTCTGTAGACTTACAAGAACATCCAGACATTCTGCAATCTTATATGACATTGGTTCAGAGGGTAAGTACAAATGTATGTTATACTGTTCAAAATATATGTGTGTTTGTAATGTGAAAATGTCAGAAATATTAGGGCTTTATCGTGCATATATTGTAATGTAAGAATATTTATAATAATAATAATCAAGTAACCACGGTGATTGTAAGTGCTGCCATGATGAGTAAAAAGATGGCTGATTGACGATGGGATAATCTATGATAGTGCTGCTGCTGCTGTTGATGATGATAATGATGTCTTTGTTGTGATGATTATGATGATTATGGTGCTGGTATAATGTTGACAATGATGTTAATGATGTTTATGGTGATAGTAATGATGATGATTATGATGAAGATGATTATGGTGATGGTATAATGATGATGATGTTGTTGATGATGATTATGATGATAGTAATGATGATCTGGTGATGGTGGCGATGATGATGATTAGTATGATGATTATGGTGATGATAACAAAGATGATGGTGATGATAAGGATGTAATGGTGATGGTGATAATGGTGATGATTAAAAAGATGGTGATTATGGTGATAATAATGATGATGATTATGATGATAAAAAGATGATGATGGTGATGATAAGGATGGTGATAATGGTGATGGTGATAATGGTGATGATTAAAAAGATGGTAATTATGGTGATAATAATGATGATTATGATGATAAAAAGATGATGGTGATGATGACAATGGTGATGATTAAAAAGATGGTGATTATGATGATAAAAAGATGATGATGATGATGATGACAGTAATAAAATGTATATCACTAATAATATGTTAATAATTATCAGAGTATCAAGACCAATACAGCATTAATATTTGAATGTGAAGGAATGCCAGAACACATCTATCAATGTGGTAAGTCAGTGCTTCCCCTTCCAGGCAGAACCCGGTTATTAAACAAAACACTTATGAATAATATGTATACATATAGCTTTTTAGAGTAAAAAAAGAATGTCAAATGCACACAAAAATTGAAGGATTTGTGTTTGAGATATAAAGTTCTATGTGTTTGGAGAGAACTATTTTCCTCATCTGAAAGACTTATTTGAATTTTAAAGCTCTAGGACAAGAAACAACAAAAATTAATATCAAATATACTGAGTACAAAATGGTTTCCCCTTACAAATATCTCAATATTTGGGCAATTAGATACCAGTTGTGCTTCAGTCTGACTAGGGCAAATGAATAAGGTCCATAGGCTACTTCATAGGGATTCCTTTGTTGACGCGATCGGGATTCCTGTGTTGAAATATTTGGCAGAGAAAACTGGAGAAGGCTACTCCGGTTGTGCAAAGGTCATGGGTTCAAATCCCGTTGAATCCCCCAAATTGTTTTCGGGCTTCTATAATTGCAATTGCTTTCATTGCTGACTATTCCGTGACATTCATCATCATACACACTGAATGAAATGATGAAAGTTGTTCTTTTTCTTCCCCTAATCGATCGGTGTGTTTTTGTTGTGTAGGATTGGCAGCTCTCAATGTGAATGAGACACCCACAGTACGAGCAGCGAGTCATCTGATGGTAAGATTATGAATAAATAAGGTTAACATAATTGATAAATAATTAATGAGTTAATGATAATTTAACAAAAGAAATCACGTCCGTGACGAGTTCTGTAAATCTCATACAGATTTCGTCCTGATTTGCATAAGTTTCAAATTGAATTTTCTCGGCCAGATTTACTTTTATCTTGACGATTTTAGTAGAATATGAAAGAACTAACGTTGGACTTTCATAAGTACTATACAATATTCGATTCCGATCTGTTTGCGATATACTGCATACAGATCGGACGCGGAAATTGTATATATTATAGAACTGATACATGTATAATCAAGAGACTTGAGCTTATACACCTAATCCAAAAAACGTCTGGTCCGCCGCACAGTCCTCGCGCCAAGACCGTGAAGGAAAACACAGTGAATATTTTGATGAGAGTGATAAAACAAGAAAATAAAAGTAGGCACAACACTATTTCGTTGAAAAAAGTACCACACTAGAGTGTGAACATGCAAATAAATTAATTACTGATTAGATATAACCAATATCTTTCACAGTCTTGGCGCGAGGACTGTGCGGCGGACCAGACAACGTTTTTTGGATTAGGTGTATAAACAAACGTCTATTCTGACAACCATCACTATCCATTAGGCCGCTCTTCTGTGAGGTTCGCTCACACTAACTACCACCACTACTACATTCAATATTTACAACATACAACTCTGCTCATATGTGTGCATGAATGAATAAGTGGATGGGTGGACTGATGAACGGACGGATCATCGGAAAAACGGATGGATGAATGGATAAATAAATAAATAAATGGATGGATGAATGAATGAATATTGGATGAATGTATGGACGGAAGGATGGGATGAATAAATGAATAATCAATAATTTCAACTGTTTCATATTTCCGTATGTTCTTTTAGGTGACGTTTATAGGAACGTATGAGACTCACGAAAAGACAAGACAAATACTAAATGACTATGGACAGCATTTGGTACAGCAAGTTTTAATGGTAGGTCATGTTTTTGAAACAAATTACAAATGTTGGACAACCTTTTTGAAATCAGTGTAATAGATCAATAATTGATGTAGTCTGCTTTGTAGACATTTTTAGTGTCGACTCCAGTCCCCTTAGGTATGGACCGTATATATGGACCGTAGGGGAATGAGACCGACACTATAGTTTTACTTGTTTTGTTTGTTTACCCATGCATGTTTGTTTGTTGCTAGGCAATAGGAGGTGGAGTATCCCGTCATGCATATCTCAACGATTATTTAGCAGAAATACTATTTAGCCTCAATAAAAGATGTATAGAAAACCTGTCAAAATGGCTACAGGTACGCTGTCTGTCTGTCTGTCTCTGTCTGTCTGTCTGTCTGTCTGTCTGTGTCTGTCTGTCTGTCTGTCTCTGTTTGTCTGTCTGTCTGTCTGTCTATTTAACATATTACGGCTTACACGTAAATAAGTTTTTTTAAACTTATGGAATCACCGTGTTTAAATAAAAGTGATTCATTCATTCATTCTGTCTGTCTGTCTGTTTTTTGTCTGTGTGTGTGTCTGTCTGTCTGTCCACATTATGACGTATACGATTACAGGTAATTGGATTCTATGACAATGTTTTTCAAAGAAAAACTAGGAAATATTGATTGATCGTCTGTACTTATGCGTTTTGGTTTATTGTCTGTCTCAGTCTTGGTGGTTTTTTTTTTTTTGTCTTTCTGTCTTTCCTACTTACCCTCCTCGACATTTTGTCTTGCGAATGATAACTCCTTTTTTGTAAAATTATTTTTTCCCTGAATTTATATTCGTAATTGTCAAAATTGTATGTTGTTAACTGTATATCTTATTTATGTAATGTATTCTAGTTATAGTTGAAATTTGAATACAAATTTTAAAAAAGATAACTCCTTTCTTGTTCCTCTAGAATGTTTTACAGATACAAGGTTTCCCTTCAGCGTTTATTACTCACGAACAGAAGCAGCAGTTTAGCAGCTCAATTTTAAGGTATTGTGTTCACTTATTTTTGTCTACATTGGATATTTTACGAAATACTTTCTGTTCTACCATGCTTTCCGTTCGTCATCTCTCCTCCCGCTTCAGATATCGCCTGAATACATAAGCTTGAGTTTTCGTGTACATTTTGAGAAAAAAGCGATGAAAGTCGTCTACTCTATAGTTTTTTAGTCCGTACGAATGTCAGATTTATGTGCTAGATCATTTGACTTGTTTTTTTTTTTTTTCGCGCATGTGATGTAAATCATGAACATCTGTAAATCATTGTTGATACTGGTAACTTCGACTTTGAACAAGGACAATCAGACTTTTTCTTTTTTGGACGATTTTTAAAATACAGAAGGTATATAATTGCAAGTCATTTTGAAGTTGTTGTTCTATTTTTCCAGGGGTCGAGCACACAGAAGAAGACTCAAAGAAGCAGTGAAAGAATTTTCCCTGTTATGCCGTGGCCTTCAAGGAGTCGGCTTTTAATTTTAAACTAGTATTACCCAGTCAGATATATTTTCAATCGATAACTTTTAACCAATTAATTGATTTTTCGATTGATCAGCAATAGTCACCTTCACAGTTACCTGCGCCATCTTGAAAGGTAGCCGGGCCTTTGCAACGAAGCGAGACGAACGTTGAGCTTGCAATGATAGAGACACGTGGATAATAGACCTCTTTACCTTCCTTGTTTGTTGTCCCATTTCAGATCGGGAGAGCCTACGTAGCAAGCAGTTGATGTAATGTATTCATAAAAATACAATCCATCACACGTAATACAATAGATAGAACGACAATAGAATACAATAGATTTTGTGCATACATTACATCAACTGAGTGCTATGTAGGTTCAGCCATTTCAGATCACAGATCACCCTTGGCAATTATTTCTTTCTCAAGGGAATGACACGTGGTCTGAAATGGGTAATTTGCATACGGAGATATAAATGAGGTCTATTGTCCCGCGAGCTGTTAAAAGGTCTCTATCATTGCAAGCTCAACGTTCGTCGCGCTTCAATGCAAAGGCCCGTCTACGTTTCAAGATGGCGCAGGGAACTGTGAAGGGGAGTATTACAAAATGATGAAGATTATTCATTGTGGACTTGACGAGTGTCAGTTGACCATATCTCTTTTCATATAGTTCTCGTCGATAAACCTTAGCCTCGATAGCATTCGAAACGGCTCTCCCCAAACCCCTTGCTCTCCCACAGGAAGCCCATAACGGAGGGCCATTTCGCAGGCTACAACCTCGATAGCATGTAATATATTCTTTAGAATTTGACTACAGCTTGTGGTAATTTAAGGAATATACACCTTATTAAACAATTTAAGCAATTCAAAATTCCACAGGCTGTAGTCAAATTCTAAAGAATATATTACATGCTAACGAGGCTAAGGATGATCGACAAGAACTGTGAAATGGTCCATTGACCGATTTTATCTAAAATATTGGTTATCAGAATTTAACGAATAATCGATGGTCGCATTATTGACTTTTTTTGTTATATCCATTTCCATCGACAACTATCGGTAACCATGTATTTTTATCGATACATGAGAAAAATATCAATAATAATGGATTATTGTCGACACCTATCGAACATAATCGTCGATTTTGTGCCAACTAATTGATAAAAGGCTCCTGATAAAAGTCATATAAAAGGCTTCAATCGACAACTATCGATAACCGTCGATTATTGTCGACACATCGAACATAATCGCCGATTTTGTGCCAACTAATTGGTAAAAGGCTCCTGATAAAAGTCATATTAAAGGTTTCAATCGATAACCGTCGATTATTGTCGACACATATCGAACATAATCGCCAATTTTGTGCCAACTAATCGATAAAATGCTCCTGATAAAATTCATAAAAAATTCCATCGACTGCTATCGATAACCGTCGATTATTGTCAACACCTATCGAACATAATCGCCTATTTTTTTACCAACTAATCGATAAAATGTTACAGATCTGTTAACTATCGATCAATTATCACCTCGATTACGTAACGATTTTCATCGATTGTTGGTCTTATCGAGTCAGTAATTTCTCTGGAAGCAATAGTTTAAACCTTAATTCATGCATACATAAGCTGAATATTACAAATCATATATAATACTTTTTATAAAGATGACTTCAGTTTAGACTAAAGAGATTTTAGTATACATTTATACAAATATGGCAAAAAATAAATTTAATAAAACTAAAAAAGTTTCTATTAATTGAATCTTACAAGTTCTATTTCTTAATTTTTATCATAATTAATGTTATGGACAATAATTGTAAGTATTTCATCAACTGCTTTCTTCTATATTTCAGTTTATTTAGCACCGCTGTGTTATTTGACAAAATTAAGGCGGATTTGCTTCCATTTGTTGTCAACGTACAGTGACGTATTTTATGGCTTTCCCAACCAACTCTTGTTATTAGAACAAAGAAAAATAAAAAAAATCTATTGTGAAAATGGTTGGCAAATTGGCATCACAATACCAACACTTGTAAACACTATTCTCACCCATTAACAAATTCCTAGCAAAGAACAAATACATTTAAATTTTACCGTCTGGGATTCGTGAATGTGTAAAGAACAAATTGAGGCTTAGCCATAAGTACAGCGGTGCTAGATAACATGAAACTGGTTCATTCGTCCATGCATTTCATTCAAATTTCATCCCTCCTTTCATTTTGTGTTAATTTATTTACAGTGCGACTACTCGAAACAAGGCCACCAGACAAATTTTTCACAAATCATCCAATCACGTCCAAGTATCTAAACAATAGAATTACGGGAAATTTATGATTCAGTAGCTTTTACTGTCGAAATACTATATCAAAGTGTCAACCATAAAAACATCAGAATTATCTTGTATAGGGATTGAATAATTTGTGAAAAATTTGTTTGGATAGCCTTGGTTCGAGTAGTCGCACTGTCCGAGACGGCTCTGGACAGACCGCTCGCCAGCCAATCAGAATTCAGGAAATTATCAAGCCCAGTATTTTAGGGTGAATCGGTCTGAAAACCCGCGTGATACAAATTCGAAAAATTAGTGTACAACGAGTACCAACGATTTGTTTCATTTTTATCAGAGATGTATTTTATAGTGTTAATATTATTTATTTAATTTTTATTATAATATTTAATTTTTGAGAAGTTATCGAGGCTATTAAAATGAAATGTAGTCAGACGAACGAGAAAATCCGCTTGAAATTTACACCAACTTTACAAAATAATTTCTCCATGTACAACTGCAGATCTGTCTTTAACTGGAATTTGTACAGACTTAATTACTATACTTGTACATCGCATAATAAATGCAACGACAGTATTAAAATATTAATGTTTTTTAATAGAAAATAAAGCTGAATTTTATTTATGGACTTTGAAAACGACTTTTTGAGTACATGCTTTCTTAACCAGTCGATTTACAGGATCCAACGACACACGACAAAAAACAGAACTCCTCTTTTAAAAATTATTCTCTTAAAAGGCTTTTATTTAGTAAGATTAGGCCTGATGAAAGATGGAGCTTATCCAAGTTTATACATCGAGTAGCGTAGCCGGTTGAATGTCTAGAGCTTGGTACTAAACCGGCTTAACGATTTAAAAATTATTCAGAAAAACGTCAGCGAACATTTTCTGAAGCGTGTTTTGAAAACGAGTCTTTTTGTACATTTGTACATGATTTTTTTTTATCTCAGTAAACGAATGTCTGGTTTACTGCATGTGGCAAAATGTTTGTTGTGTCTTGTTCTTGACGATGCAGAAGACACACTTGCGGCAGTGATACAAATTTGCCACGCTTGCGCAACATATATCATTGAGGAACTCGAACACATAAGATACTAAAATTGTCCGTTGTCCTTCTCAATGCTGCCCCTCATGCAATAAATCAATTTCATTCCACATCTTTAGGGAACATGTTTGCAGTAGACATTGTGGTTGGCATCAATAGAATAGTACCATGTTTCATTTTGAAGCCATCAAAAGTTGTAGTTCTTTTTCTGGTTTTAAATTGTGTTCAGTTTTAGCTGCTGTCATCACTTGTCTCCAATTGCAAGTGGTGTCCAGGATGCCCGATTTTTTTGACTCGCCCCGAAAATAATCGTCAAAAGTCAGTTGTTTTATGAAGTCGTCATGGTTGGTTGGATGAAAATCAGCCGTGATCATGATAATAGCTAAAGGTCTTTTTTACAATAGGCATGGTATAAAGTTACTGAGTTGTAGTTGCTTTTTGACTTCATTTATTCGGACAGTATTTGTATTGATGGGTAGTTCTCATTTTGGCTGAAAACACTACAAATATTAAATAAAACCATGCATTACACCCTATATATTATATAAACCAATGATTTTAAACAGTGAGATTAGACTACGTAAAGGGACGTGATTTTTGTTTAGGTGTGTGAAGCAGTACAATGGAAAAATATACCATGTTACGAGCCTGCTAGTATACTGATCATGACAAACATCTGAGTCCTGCAATGTTCGTTAATTAGGCATCACATATGGCAGCATTTTGGTTTGAATCATCATCAGTTCTTTGATCATTCTTGATGTTTGATTGCCCGAAGATTTTAACATAATAACAGAAAACCATGGAAAAGGATAAAATGACCATACATAACGAAACCAGTCTTTGAAAAACTGTGCTAAAATAGATGAACGTTTTCAGATGGTCGTGAACTCCTTCTATCGAGAGAAGAAACGGAATGGTGTTGACACCAAACAAAGCAAAACAGGCAATATTTATCCAGCTCTTTGGAATGTTTTCAAGACAAGTTCGATGAGTTGGTGTTATTGTGTCCTTAACTTCGCTCTCCAGCAAACAATTTGCCATCAAAGCCAGGCGATTGATTATAATAATAAGTGGAATAACAAACTGGAAGATCTCATAGAACGAAACGAAGTATTGCAGATGTGGTCGTCCTCTAATTTGTCTGTCATCCAAGGTAGTTATATCTACAATACATCCATTTTGCTGTACATGATCATACTGCGCTTTCAGGTTCGGTTGTACAGCTGTATAGTACACAAGTGGAGACAGAAGTCCCATGGAGAAGAAGAATAAACAACAAACTACACCAAAAACTCTGCCAAGGCTACGAATTTTCCAACTGGAAGCGACATGAGCATGAATAATGATAGTTAAACACGTCAAATTGAACAAGGCCAGCGAGGTACTTATGATCATCGCTGAAGTAACCCAAGTACAGTTACTGATAGGGAGGTAATCTTGAAGAACAATCCTTAAAGTAGTTCCAATGGCGATGAATGAGAAAAGACCTTGTGTGAAGAAAAGGTACTTGGTATTTTTGTAACATTGGTCAGCTGAGTCTCTGCAGAACAAGTAGAGGAACATGGTGATGAAATGAATCCCAATGGAAGAAACCACAATTTCTGTAATGTCAGACATTTTCTCAGTTATTTTCTCTTGATTCGACTGATACGTGATCTTTTGACAATTTACTTATATAATTAGTTCGTTGCACTATCGTGTTTACTGGTGTGCAGTGGTGAGTAACGTGATCATGAATACAAAACATTTGTGTGTGACACGATCTCGACTAGTTGATAACTTAGGAACCACTGGACCATCAAACACGATAGAACAACACTGAAACTAATTACATAAGCAAATTATCAAATGACATGCAAGTAAAGAATTGTGACAAGCACGTATCAGTCGAATCAAGAGAAAATGAGAGTAAAATAACTCGAACTCAAAAGGAGTAAAAAATACCCTTATATCGGAGTTAAAATAACTCCAGAAAAGATTAAAACAACTCCTATAAAGGGGTTAAATCAACTCCTATAACCAAACAGTAACTCCTACCAAGGATTTAATTGAACTCCTAAAACGAAGTAAAGTAGCTGGAGTTAAAATAACTAAAAAAAAACCGAATTATTATTATTTACATTTTTCACTTTTGGAGTTAAATAAATGAAACTCCCTAAAAACAACAGTGTATTGAAGATATAATACCAATTCCTATGTGTATGACCTATTTCAAAAATCGTTGTCTGAAGGAGATCTGAATCTGCAATGTGAGACCAAAATGACTGAATTCTGGGGTCCGGCAGTTTTTTCTCATTAACAATTCGTTTGCGTGCACTTTCTGGCTTCGGATATGGCGATTGCAAATTAAATATAAATCTGAAGGTGCTAAGCGCAAAAAAAAAAAAAAAAACAGATTTCGGTCTCAGATTCCAGATTCAGATCTCATTATGGCAACGTTTTTTTGAAATAGGTGTTATTGAAGTCAAAAAGCAACTACAACTCTTTTAGCTATGATATTCACGGCTGATTTACGCCTCTATTGCACATGATTGCACAGCTATATTATTCTTAGTATGATAATTAATGAACGATTATGATCTTAGGGCTGTTTAGTATATATATCGATATATCGTTGAAGCAACTCGAGCTGCATGAGAGCGAATTACTGTTAATATCGTTAATCGTGTTATTATAGCCACTTGGTAGTTTTGTCCTTCCACAAATACGTTGATTGAATAATTAGTCACACCTCTTGATCCATGAGACCCCGTCTACACGGATCCGGATACTTTTGAAACGCATACTTTTTGATGCGAATCGGCCTATCGTCCACACGAATCCAGTGAATCCGGTCACCGAAACCGCATACTTTTACTTGAATCCTCCGGATACCCGGATTCATGTGGACGCAAATATTTCTATGCGGTTCCAGACGAATCGGATTCGTGTAGATGAGGCCTGAGAAACATGCCACATAAATAAAGGCTCCTCTACTTCACAATCCTAACCTTACTAACCCTAACCCTGACCATAAGGGGGGGTGATCCAAGGGTGATCGGCGTACCTTTAAGGGTTGAAAATATTTCCGGTGCGTACCTTTAGGGTACTTTTATTGTTCTGGCTAAAAAGCAGTTATGTAACATGAATCCATACATGACCGTACATTTATAAGGATGATAATTTTTACTCTGCTTTGCTGCTAAAAGTAAGCTTTGATGTCAAGAACATCGCACATCCGTACCGTTTAGGGGTTGATCGAGATTATTAAGAGGGGGACATTGGGAGGAGTTTAAATCCCTCATTACTGCAAAACAAATTCGCAAATACCGCATACCGCACAACATTTAATTAAAATCAAAGGTCATTAAACGTTTTGGGTATTTTCACCATCCATACGTACCAAAAAAAGACAAAAACAAAAACCGTTAATATCGCATACCGCAGGAATTCTAAATCCCGCATTACCGCTAGATTTTGCTTATTTCACCGAAATACCGCTTAAAAAAGGATAAATATCGCATAACGCAGGTATCCTAAATCCCGCATTACCGCAAAAATGTATTCCTTTTACCGCAATATCGCAATAAACTGAAATGGCCAATACCGCAATACCGCAAACCCCAATGTCCCCCTCTATCAAGGTTTTAACAGTTATTTTAATCTGTGCGTACTTTTAGGGGTCGTTTTCAAAACCTCTTCCGATCACCCTTACCACTTGCAACTACTTTAAGGATTGTTCTTCAAGATTACCTCCCTGTCAGTAACTGTACTTGTGTTACTTAGTGTATACTTGAACGGGCGACAGTTGATAGCTATTTCAAATTTGAAGTTCAGCCAATCCGATAAGCTTTAACGGTTAATCCGGTAAGCCGAAACCCGAGACGCTAATAACGTATACCCCGCCGGGTAAGAAATGATCGTGGATATAGGATACCGGTGTTTACCAGTTAGGTCAAACAATCCCGTGACACGGCATTAAACGTTGATCGATTTTATTTAAATTTATCAATTTTTTGATTCGGAAATCAACAATGCCTGTGGGCTCCCTGTGCCAAAAACATCAGAATTATGAATAATTTGTGCAATAATTTGTGAAAAATGGCCTTGGTTCGAGTAGTCGCACTGTGATATTAATTCATCCATTTCTTATAATACATTTTATGATTCGTTTTTTTGTTTATTCATTCGTCCATTCACTTATTTATTTATTGATTGATTGATTTTCTGATAGATATATTAACTTATCTATTACGGTACAATCCGTTTATCAATCCTTTTATTTCTTTTTTAGTGAAATTATTGAAAAAAGAAAATCATGAGTTTCTTTTAATATTTAATATTTTATGCTTTTCATTATCTATCTATTTATTCATTCAACCATTTGATTTGGCCGCCAGCTAATTATCCATTCATTTGTTTACAGCGTGTATCTTGGCACGTTTCAAGAAGCTACACAAAAATGGAAGTAATGAGTTACTCAGCGAAATCGAAAGCAATCTTACATCTCGTAGCTTATTTAATGCTAAACAACCTCCCAAACTCCATCTATAACTCGACAAATTCACCAACTTATATGAGTCATTTCTTTTTTTAATGCAGCATTCAAGTTAGATATACGAAATTCATAAAACAAAATTCATTTTTGTTGATAAAGCTCGAAATTCTCGGTACTTCACGTGCGAAGTGTGAATGACGAAGCAAATGGCGCCAAAATTGAAAAAGAAACGGAGTTTTGGGAATATTTTGTACTTTAAACATTTAAAAGTGTTCAATAGAATTAAATAAACAATCATATCAACTCAAATTTATGAAAAATATTCAAAGAAATGTTGTTCGAAAGGATTTTTCTGTCGACCAAAATCTAAATTCTCGTTACGTACTGCACGTGCATTTTGCGAGTGAAAAAAAACGCGAAGCGCAAAGGCGCCAAATTCGAGCAGGAGCAATTTTGAAAAGCTGAATTCTGCAAATGTATCGGCGTTTTGAGAGAAAATTATGCCAGAAATTCAACAAATTTTGACACAAGTTCAACCGAAGACAATACAGAAAGGACAGAAGATCAATTTGTGGTTTTCAAATGTTCAATTTTCGTCGAAAAACCGAGTTTTCAAGCAAGCTTTATACGGCAAAGAAAATGTCATGACGTCCTCGACTCGTGGAAATCTTGTTTCTTGGTGAAAACTTGTGAAATACAGAAGCGTTACTGCAAGAAGAAGCAATAAGTAGACGCAGAATGGATTACGAACAAACAAGTAAGCTAAATTTGTTATTTAATTGTATTTAAAGGCATTTTTGTGTTGTTTTTGAGTCGAAAGTAACTTAGGCCAAGTAAAAAAAAACATATGTTTATCGTCCCCGCCCGCTTCAATTTTTTGGGCCGCACGGATTTTTTTATTATTTGTTATTACAACATCAGCTTTAATAAATACGAAGAAGATAAACAACAGGCGTTCAAGTTGTACGTTTGTATATTTGTTGCTGTTTAGAATATATTTGAACATTATATCAACCAAAGTTGCGTATATTTATTGACTCTTTTTCCGGAAAATTCGATCCTTTTCCCTCGTAGGTACCTGGAATCGTCATTACATGGGTTAAAGCTGTGAATAAAACAACTTATGGGAAATAATAAAAAATAAAAAAAACCGCCCGCCCGCATTATTTCAATTAAAAAATCGGACGATAAACATATGTTTTTTTTTACTTGGCCTTAAATGGGATTTTTTAGAACCAATTTGAGTATCAAAGTGTCGTTTCTAAAAAAAAGCAAATTATAATCTTGCATTTGATTCAAAGAAAAATATAATTTCTTTGAATGAAAATATTTTGAGTTCTATGTTCATATTCGCAAAAAAGGAATTTACAATAGTCGCTAAATTGTAGTTTTTGGTTGGCTTTGTTTTAACAAAAGATTCTTGAAAAATTGCTACTTTTTGTGGGCAACCTTTTTGAAATATGCTATAACTCCTTTCAGTCTTGGAATAGACCGAACGCCAATTTACTTTCAAAAATACAAACCTAATCTTAAAAAATAAGAAACACCATCCGAAAAAGCAAGCACAAATATGTATTTTGGGAAAGTTTTAGGGACTCAAAAAAAAAGTTTTAGGCCTTGGACAACCTTTTTGAAATAGGTGCATGCCTATAACTCCTTTCCATCTTGGAATAACCTATCGTCTTGGACAACCTTTTTGAAATAGGTGTATGCCTATAATTCCTTTCCATCTTGGAATAACCTATCGTCATGGACAACCTTTTTGAAATGGGTGTATGTCTATAATTACTTTCTGACTTTTAACTCACATTTCATCATTGCTGTCGACTACATTACATTTTTGTTGTGATGAAAATCAGATATAAGGTCAAACGAAGTCGTAGGCGTTTCGAAACTGTCGTCAAGTGCTTTCTAAAGTTTAATCTATGTACAAATGTAACTTAAAATATCACATTAATGGAGGATTAAAAGCTCTAAGTAATAAAACGTTGTAATGTTTGCACAAGAGTAATAATAAAGCGAAACGTTGTTGACTCACGCTAGACACGTCTGAGTACAAAATATAGTAGTTATGAAGAATAAAGGGAGTTGTTAAATTTAAATATAAAAAATAATAATGTTAATGTTATCATTTCCACTGAATCATAATCTTCGTTATAGCACCATCACCATCATCATCACCACCATCATCATCATCATCATCACTATCATCACCATTATTATCATCATCATCACTATCATCACCATTATTATCATCATCATCATCATCATCATTGTGATCATCATCACCATAATCACCATCATCATTGATCATCATCATCACAATCATATTCATCATCAACATCATCAACATAATTACCATCATCATCGCCATTGGTCATCATCATCACCATCACCAACACCATAATCGCCATCATCACCATCTTCGCTATACCACCAATATCACCAACAACATCCGTCGTCATCATCATCTTGTTGTGTTTTTTTTTTTTAATTCAGAATTTGATCATGCCTGTGTGTTACAGTTATAGTTACGTTTATTGTTCGTTGAACAACTCTCAAAGAACTCAACTACAAAAGGTTACTACTACACATCAGTCTTTTATTTATTTATTTATAACAATGTTTAAGCAGGAGGCTCTCATCACCGAGGTGCTTTTCAGAGAGGTCCTGTAAAAATACTATAAGTCAAACTTCTTGCAGTGATATAGTTGTTTCTGAGTTGTTAAATATTTTTAGGTGCCCACGGTTTATTGATTCGCACTGTAACACAGTTGGTCACTATGGATATTGTTCAGTTTAATAACAAATTCACAGTGCTCATTTCTAACATCATAAAGACAGACAAATCATGTCAGGTTTTTAGCTGTGTTTACAAAAGGATCAATCGATAAGAAACCTGTCGAATATTCAGCTACTGGAGCCAAGTTTGACAGGTCTTGGACGAGTACTTGACCACATATAAGATAGATATCCGATTGTATTTACACTTTGAAGTCGATTCTCCCTCCTTCTCTCTTGAGAATGAATACTTCATTTTCATCGCCGTCAACTGAGAAGTGCTTTTTTCTTCCTGAACCACAGTTCGATCTAGTCAGTAAGGAACGTTACATCACAAATCTTTTAACAGCATTACTCAACTTGGCTTTGGTGCCGTTCGCTTTGACTTCCAACTTTCTTGTTATGTTCGTAATAACAAGAAGTTCTTCTATGTATTCACCATCGAACGTGCTCCTAGCGTGCTTAGCGCTGTCTGATTTCCTTGTAGGGTTGATTGTACAACCCTTATACAGTGGATTTAGACTGATGGAGAACTTAAGTCTCTACGTACCTTGTGCTTATCGTGTTGCGTACTCTGAAAGCTTCTGGATTTGCTATGGGGTTTCGTTTATTACTTTGAGCGCTCTGAGCTGTGAGAGATACCTAGCACTGCGTCTACATCTCCGTTACAACGAGCTCGTGACAACTAAAGGAGTGCTACAGTTAGCAGCTTCTATATGGATACTTGACGTACTCTTGACAAGTCTCCAATGGGTCGATCATGGCGCTTTTGTCCGAAACATGCAGATAGCCATCTTTCTTCTCTGCGTTTTAATAACGCTATTTGTGCAGATAAAAATCGTAGGAATAATTCGGCGCCACCAGAGACAAATTGAAGAAACAAGTCATCCTTCGTCTACTTCTCAGTTGAATAGCTTCTCCGTGCAGTCAAAACTCGCAAAAAATATTATGTACATTGTAGGTTTTTATTTGATGTTCAATATACCTGTATTAGTCGTACAAATGTACCAGTTTGCAGGGGGAGAATTTTCGTCGTTAAATGTGTTTAGTTGGGTTGAGACTATTGCTTTTACTAAGTCATCGGTTAACCCCATCATTTGTGGCTGGAAGAATAAAGAAATCAGAGAAGAAGTCACGAAAAGGTTGAGAAAATGGTGGAATAGGAACCCTTCGGAAAATCAAGAACTGAGCAATGATTAGCAGTGAGATTAAGTCAGATTGAATGAAAAAGACAAAAAAGGAAAGAATTTGGGAAAACACAGTCTATCCAGAGCATTCATCAAAATATCCTCAAATCTTAGAAAAGGCTATCTGCCTTTCTAAATTAATTAAAATGTCTTTTTGACGGAATTTAACTATTTTCCCAAAATGTATATATACTTTCTTATGTATTTGCATTTGTAATGCATTGTATTTGTATTTTCTTTTGTATTTTCCCAAAAAGTAAGTTTGATGCGTGACACATTCGTCATATAACTGACATTCAACTTGTTTGCTTTGTGTTGTAAAAAACAAATCGCACATAGTTTTTCATTGTCTGTCCTGGTATTGATCATAGATGGCGTCAAAATTTGTTCAAAACTCAAGTGAGCGTAGCGAGCCTTTGATGATATCGTGTGACCTACGAAGTGCGCTTAATACACTACTATTGCATATAAAACAAACAAGCATGCAAACAAGCTCTCAAGCGAGCAAGAAAACAAACAAGCATATAAACATACATACGACTAAACGAAAGAACACACAAACAAACAACAAATCGAGACAAACAAACATACATACATACGACTAAACGAAAGAACACACAAACAAACAACAAATCGAGACAAACAAACAAACAAAAAAACATACGACTAAACGAAAGAACACACAAACAAACAACAAATCGAGACAAACAAACAAAAAAAAAAAAAAAACATACATACGACTAAACGAAAGAACACACAGACAAACAACAAATCGAGACAAACAAACAAAAAAACGAAGGACATCAGAGAAAAACTGAACGAAAGACTGAAAGGAACGAACGACTGGAAAAATCTCACTTTAATTACTCTTTCCTGAAAAACACAACTCAAAAAAAAAAAATTCTAATGATGCAGGTATTATAAATGAAAATAAAAAAAGTTAAATTGTAATAACTGATTCTTTTAAAAGCTTCAAAATGCGCTTTATTGAACAAAAGCTGTTTCAACTTCACTTTAAAAACTTTTGTTTAAAAATGAGTTTTCAAAACTCGGTTTCACTTCATTAAACTTTAATCAACTCAAGCAATTTTTAGTCTACTGAAATTCAGTTTAATATATTTGGTGATCTTATTTTCATTAGTTTGTATTTTCTTTCTTATTTCAACGTTGAGGTCGTTAATTTTTAATCAACATGGACTCCAACAGTTCAAAAATCAAAACAAAATTTAATTTAATTTATTTTGGTATTTTCCAGACTTTGTTACTACAGTTGAAAAAAATTTGTTACGATTAATTAGGCCCTGATGAGTAATTGATCGCCTTCCCCGAAAGGAATTGTGGGTCACTATTTTGGGTAAGCAATTTTTGATCATTTTCCGAGTATAAAAATGTAGACTACTCTTGTTGATTGAAATATAATCCCACCATGAGATTGACTAGCATTTACAATTAATTTAAAGAAGGAAGAACTCGTTTAATAAATTTTCTTGGCAGAATTATGGGAAATGCTAATCAAAATACAATGTTGAATCCTCAATTCTGATTGGTTTGTTTGTTCTATAGGTCAACTCATCTAGTATGATTTGCATATATGAGTAAAATAGTAATTGTTGTTAGAAAATATACACCTATTTCAAAAATCGTTGTCGCAGCCGAAGTCCACACTCTGAAGCATGCAAAGATTGTCGGTATTATGAACATAATTTGTGATTTGTAACACTTTTTTCAAAGAAATATCAGTGTTTCATCATCTACGGCTGTAACAGTGTTATGGTCATATAACACAAACACGTACATCCAAAGTATGCTATGAATGAATTGATAACAAAAGAAGAAATACCGACATCCTTTGCTGGGTTCAGTGTGTGGACTGTAGCTTTGGCTGCGACAACGATTTTTGAAATAGGTGAATTGTATACTGAAAAGAGTGCTGATGTCCAGTTCTTAAACAATGTCAATTTTCTGTTTACATTTTCGTTTTCTACTTTTTAAATTGAATATTGAGAAAAGCTGTTTTCTTTTTTTTTTTTCGTTGAATATTGATAATATTCACTATGACACCTGCATGCTAAAATTATTTTTTCTTTTCTTTTTTTTAGATAAATATTGAATATCACCATGACATCTGCTACAAATTTTTTAAACTTTTTTTCTTTTTTAGACGAAAACTGAGAATATTGACTATACTATCTGCTAAAAACTTTTTAAACTTTTTTCTGCCTTTTTTAGATGAATATTGACTATATGTCATCTTCTAAAAATATTTCATACTTTTTTCGTTTTTTTTTTAGATGAATATTGAAAAAACTTTTCAAACTAGCTTTTTCAGTTTTAGATGAATATTGACTATATAATAAAGGCTTCTAAAAACTTTTCAAACTTCCTGTAATTTTCTTCTTTTTTAGTTGAATATTGACTATCATAACATCTGGTTAAAACTTTTTAAACTTTATTTAATTTGTGTACCAGTTCAAATCATAAATATTTGATAAGATCGACACCTTGGCTATAATAATTGAGACGTCAATGAATTAGTTTGTAAAAATATATAAACAACATAGATAAGGTGAATAAAAAGTTAAGTAAGTAAGTAAGTAAGTAAGTAAGTAAGTAAGTAAGTAAGTAAGTAAGTAAGTAAGTAAGTAAGTAAGTAAGTAAGTAAGTAAGTACAATACTACCAATATCATAAAGTTAACCAATCAGATTGTACTGTTACAAAATATTTTAACTATTACTAATATTTTAACTATTAGTTCGATGTAATATTTCGATGGTTAGTTCATCGGTTAATTCAAAAATGGAACTTAATGTTACGTTGTAATTTGATTAGTTCTGATACACGTTATAGAGGTGGTACGGGTTGGAGTTAACCAATCAGATTTTTACTATTATGTAAAGGATTTTTTTTACTATTAGTTCAATGTGCTATGACATTGGCAAATTAGAAAATTTGAAGTAAATTCTGTAATCTGATTGGTTCTGATACAAGTTAAGGGGTATATTCGCACTGTTACTCTTGTAACCATAACAATTTATTTCAAAGCATTTCAATTAAGTCTCGATGCTTAAACTATTTAAAATTACAATAAAATAAAATATCAAAAACAAAAAAATGTTTACAGAATGTTTATAAATTCTACAGAGACACCGTCGATATTCTTAATGAATAAATATAAATTACTTTTTTAATTAACGTCTCAATGTATTTAGCCAGTGGCTAATTGGGGAGACTCACACACACTACCTCTATACGTTAAATAGTTTAGCACACAACTCTGCTCACATATTCATTCTTGTTCCCAAGTTAAAGAATCATTCCCGTTTTGAGAATTAGTCAGAATTAGTCAGAATTCAGGAACATATTGGTGGCATGATTGTCCGAGTGGTGAGAGCACAGGCCTTTCACCGGATCATATGTGAATTGAGTTTGTTTGATGTGTTGTTGTCTACCATGCCACGAGGGTTTTTCTCCGGGTATTCCGGTTTTTCCCCCCTCAGCAAAAATCAACATGTGAGGAGTGATGTATGGAAAATATTTAATGTAGAGGTAGTGAGTGTGACTAGTTCCAGTTGAAGAAGAGCCACTAAATATGTGGATATGCTGCTGTGAAACAATTATTATTATTAAAAAAAAGAGTTGTTAAGACTCAACCTAGTAACAAATTAAACCAGTGGGGTTGTTTTCGATTCTTCCCTACAGTGATCCCTATTGTTAATACATTACACTAATTCGATGAGACGTCATGAAATAAATACTCTGGGATCACTAGCTTTACCTGCGACTGAAACTAGAAGAGAACATGACGATGAAGGAAACATCTTATCTTTACCACTAACTGAAGACGGGATATCTATCTACGAAGAAGGTAAATGATTGAATAGTTGTTAAAGAAAAGTTTTGGCAAGTTTTATTTGTATAAGTGCATTTTTCTTGTACTTCTTGCGGATCAAGCAAACTCCCTCTCTTCTTCTTTCTAATATTTTCTTTGGTCTTTTCATATCGTCTCAGTTTGTCAGTATTTGTCCTATGTAATGTCATATATTAGACTACGTTTCATTTTCATTTTAAATTCTTCATTTCTTTCTAGTATTTTCGTGTCGTCTCTGTTTGTCAGTCTTTTTCCTATGTAATTTTATACATTAGACTACGTTTCATTTTCATTTTAAATTCTCCATTTCTTTCTAGTATTTTCGTGTCGTCTCTGTTTGTCAGTCTTTTTCCGATGTGATTTCATATATTAGACTACGTTTCATTTTCATTTTAAACTCTAAAAGTATCATTTCAAAGGACCTTTACTCCCTCTCTTTTTCTTTCTACTATTTTCTTCGGTCTTTTCATACCGTGTTGTCTCAGTTTGTCAGTCTTTTTCCTATGTTATTTCATTTAAACTACATTTAAGTTTCATTTTTTAAAAACAAATTAAAAACTCTTATACCATTTCAAAAAAACCCTCTCTTTTTTTTCTTCTTGTATTTTCTTTAGTTCTTTCAAATCGTAGCGTCTCAGTTTTCCAGTCTTTTAGTCCTTTAGTTTGTCAGTCTTTTTCCTATGTAACTTCATATATTAGACTACGTTTATTTTAAACTGTAATATCATTTTAAAGGACTTCCACTCCCTCTCTTTTTAATTCTACTATTTTCTTTGGTTCTTTCAAATCGTGTCTCCTTAGTTTGTCAGTCTTTTTCCTATGTAATTTCATGTATTAGACTAAGTTGATTTTAAACTGTAATATCATTTGTAAGGACCTCCGCTCCCTCTCTTTTTTATTCTACTATTTTCTTTGGTTCTTTCAAATCGTATCTAGATCTCCTTAGTTTGTCAGTCTTTTCCTATGTAATTTCATGTATTAGACTACGTGTCAGTTCCATTTTAAACTCTCATAGAGTTTTCCGATTTACAGGCTTTGGCACTAATAGTACCATATATTCACTAGCATACTAGTGTGCATACATATAAACATGTCTTGAGAAACGTCTGCGATCATTTAGAAAGTAGAACAACTACAAGGAGTGACTTTATTATCACTGAGTTTACGAATGTTGATGATTTACTTATGTGAGTCGCTTAGAAGGAATATAGCGGTATAATTTTAGATTTGTGTTGATCCCAAATTCTATTCTAATTCATACTTTAGTTCGGAATCACACAATTTTGTTGGACACATTATAAAAATTATAATCGAAATAGTAGCTTCAATAATGAATTTGAACGTTGGCACTAACGCCTGGCACTATTATTATATTAGTGCCAATTTGAATTTTGTGCCGGTAAATAGAAAATGTTTTAATATCATTTTAAAGAGGGTCCTGAAGGGTTAAAATGGGAGCTGGGATTGGCCTTATTTTTCACAGGGAAAATGGGATTGGATGCACTGGGACTGGGATTTACAAATAAAAGAACAATAGAAAATGGGAATGGGATTGAAAACTTGAGCAAAACTGATGGAATTATGTGATTTTTGACTGGGATTTGGTCCAAATATAAGCTCCCCCCCTTCAGGAACCTCTTTAAAGGACCATAACTCCCACTCTTTTTCTTCAGTTCTAGAATAATATTTTGTTCTCTTAGTTTGTCACTCTTTTCCTATGAAGGTTCATTCGAAACGTTTCAGATTTATTCAGATGAATATATTAGTACTTTTGTTTTAAGTTTAAAATACCAAAAATCAATTTCGGTCTTGGATTGCACTAGCTATTCACCGGCAATTTAACCTATTTCAAACATTTTTTTCCGAAAACGTTTGTCACTCAAGAAAAGCCTTCAAGCTAGTGGTGCAAAGGATAATGGATCAGTTCAGAAACTAAATGTGCATTCAGCGTGCCTTTCTTGTTGTCTAATAAGTTCAAATTCCCAATTGTCATTTCTCAATTGTCATTTCTCAATAACACATTGACAAGTGTGGCAATGTGGCCATGAAATCAAGTATACACAGGTTACCCATAGTCCCCTGCGCTACTAGCTTGTATGCTTTTCACTTCACGGGTGATAAAGTTTTTCGTAAAAGGTATATAACTTCAACTTATTAATTATTTAACATGATTGTGAATTTGAAATAAAGTCGAAATATTCTACACCTGTTCGGCATTTCTGTCCATACTTTTGAACCCAAAGATTTTGTTTGAAATTTGTAAGAGCACTTTTGAAAAAAAAACCCGAGTTTATAAGAATGAAGAGCGCCTTTTTTGTTATTTTTTTATTTGTTTACGTTGTATTTCGAAAGTTATAATACAGTAAAAACCCGCATATAAGAACCACTGTTTTTCGAGGTTAGGCTAAAGTGGTTCTTATATAATTGGTATTTAGTGAGAAATTAGGCTAAGGTGGTTCTTAACTGGTTCTTATTTACAAAGCAAAAACAATTTCCCTTATATAGTGTTTTTTTATGTTATATAAATTGTTATGTAGAAGCATCTGAATGATGAATGTATTCTCATTGAGAACTAACTGATAATACATTTGTAAAACATTTTTCTTGCATTGAAAAAACAGTAAATGCGGTAAATCTTTCTGAAATCTACGATGTTTGTCGGACATCTATATTCCAGTGGGAATACTGCGCAATTGTTTCATGTTCACTCAAGCAAATTGTGGATCTATGCGGAATTGAAAAATCTCGATAAAAACTTTGCAACCCCATGTTTGCAGTTATATCGAATCATATTATATCGAGAATTTGAATCAAAGATTCTTGGTTCCTCAACTTTTCAGCCTGGTGATTCAAGATTCCTTAATGATTTAAAGAGGGTCCCGAAGGGGTAAAATGGGAGCTGGGATTGGCCTTATTTTTGACTGGGAAAATGGGATTGGATGCACTGGGACTGGGATTTACAATTGAAATAACAATAGAAAATGGGAATGGGATTGAAAACTAGCTTGAGCAAGACTTATGGGATTATGGGATTTTTGACTGGGATTTGGTCCAAATATAAACTGGGAAATGAGAATCGGACCCCGCCGAAAAAAATCTCACGCGCTAATCAAAGTCTTTGTTACTTCTCACCTACAATACCATATATGGTAATGGCATTGTTTTCAAGATTGCTTACGGTATCTTTGATACGAGATTTCTATAAAACCTGCAATGTTTCAAAGATATAAGGCATGCAAGTTTTGTTGCTATAATTTGGCTAGATTTCAAGAAAACCTGCAATGTTTCAAACAAATTTCATGAAAGTGTTTTTGCTATAATTTGACTAGATTTCAAGAAAAAACCTGCAATGTTTCAAACAAATGTCATGCAAGTTTTGTTGCTATAGTAGCACGTGTTGCTAGGCAGCCATTACCACACCAATCTTTGGTCCTATATTACAAAGTTGATAAAGTATTTTATAACATAGATATTATGATAACTTTTTGTCTATGTTATAAAAGAAATGGTTCATAAGTAGCGTGCGTCCATCGTGTTATGGATGCACTTGGGAAGTTGCCTAAGCACTCGAGAAGCTAGAGTTGCACTCCGCTTCGGTTCGTGCAACTCATTACGCTTCTTTCGTGCTTAGCAACCTCGTGGCTCCTCATGTCCAAAAAAAACATAGCGGTCCACCTTAAGCTTCCTGCCTTTTAAGAATACAAAATTTTAATATGAATATAAATAACAATATCAAAACAAGTTATCATGATGATAATAACAGAACAATAATTTTACTTGATCATCATCACTGCCTGCCTGCCTGCCTGCCTGCCTGCCTGCCTGCCTGCCTGCCTGCCTGCCTGCCTGCCTGCCTGCCTGCCTGCCTGCCTGCCTGCCTGCCTGCCTGCCTGCCTGCCTGCCTGCCTGCCTGATTGATTGAATAGTTTTTCATTGATTGATTAATTGACTACTTAATTAATTGATTGATTGATTGAATAAATGTTTGGTTAATTGATTGATTACTGAATTGAATGCTTAATTGATTGATTCATTGATTGATTGAATGCTTAATTCATTGATTGATTCATTGGTTGATTGATTAAATGTTTTTTTTAATTGATTGATTAATTAATTAACTAGTTGATTGATTGATTGATTGATTAAATGTTTGGTTAATTGATTGATTAATTGATTACTTAACTGATTGAACGATTAATTGATTATTTGACTGCTTAATTCATTGAATGATTGATTGATTGATTGACTGCTTAATTCATTGATCGATTGATTGATTGTTTGACTGCTTAATTGACTGCTTAATTGATTGATTGATTGTTTGACTGCTTAATTGATTGATTGATTGATTGATTGATTGTTTGACTGCTTAATTGATTGATTGATTGATTGATTGTTTGACTGCTTAATTGATTGATTGATTGATTGATTGTTTGACTGCTTAATTGATTGATTGATTGATTGTTTGACTGCTTAATTGACTGCTTAATTGATTGATTGATTGACTGCTTAGTTGATTGATTGATTGATTGATTGACTGCTTAATTGACTGCTTAATTGATTGATTGATTGACTGCTTAGTTGCTTGATTGATTGATTGATTGACTGCTTAATTGATTGATTGATTGATTGATTGTTTGACTGCTTAATTGATTGATTGATTGATTGATTGTTTGACTGCTTAATTGATTGATTGATTGATTGATTGATTGTTTGACTGCTTAATTGACTGCTTAATTGATTGATTGATTGACTGCTTAGTTGATTGATTGATTGATTGATTGACTGCTTAATTGACTGCTTAATTGATTGATTGATTGACTGCTTAATTGATTGATTGATTGATTGATTGATTGTTTGACTGCTTAATTGATTGATTGATTGATTGATTGTTTGACTGCTTAATTGATTGATTGATTGATTGATTGATTGTTTGACTGCTTAATTGACTGCTTAATTGATTGATTGATTGACTGCTTAGTTGATTGATTGATTGATTGATTGACTGCTTAATTGACTGCTTAATTGATTGATTGATTGACTGCTTAGTTGATTGATTGATTGATTGATTGACTGCTTAGTTGATTGATTGATTGATTGATTGACTGCTTAATTCATTGATTGATTGATTGATTGATTGTTTGACGGCTTAATTGATTGATTGATTGATTGATTGATTGACGGCTTAATTGACTGCTGAATTGATTGATTGATTGACTGCTTAGTTGATTGATTGATTGACTGCTTAATTCATTGATTGATTGATTGTTTGACTGCTTAATTGATTGATTGATTGATTGATTGATTGATTGATTGACTGCTTAATTCATTGATTGATTGGTTGTTTGACTGCTTAGTTGATTGATTGATTGATTGATTGATTGATTGATTGACTGCTTAATTCATTGATTGATTGATTGATTGATTGATTGTTTGACGGCTTAATTGATTGATTGATTGATTGTTTGACTGCTTAATTGATTGATTGATTGATTGATTGATTGATTGATTGATTGATTAATTGATTGTTTGACTGCTTAATTCATTCATTGATTGATTGATTGATTAATTGACGGCTTAATTGATTGATTGATTGATTGATTGATTGTTTGACTGCTTAATTGATTGATTGATTGATTGATTGACTGCTTAATTCATTGATTGATTGATTGATTAATTGATTGTTTGACTGCTTAATTCATTGATTGATTGATTGATTGATTAATTGACTGCTTAATTCGTTGATTGATTGATTGATTGATTGATTGATTGTTTGACTGCTTAATTGATTGATTGATTGATTGATTGATTGATTGACTGCTTAATTGATTGATTGATTGATTGATTGATTGTTTGACTGCTTAATTGATTGATTGATTGATTGATTGATTGATTACTTGATTGTTTGACTGCTTAATTCATTGATTGATTGATTGATTGATTGATTAATTGACGGCTTAATTGATTGATTGATTGATTGATTGTTTGACTGCTTAATTGATTGATTGATTGATTGATTGATTGACTGCTTAATTCATTGATTGATTGATTGATTAATTGATTGTTTGACTGCTTAATTCATTGATTGATTGATTGATTGATTAATTGACTGCTTATTTCATTGATTGATTGATTGATTAATTGATTGTTTGACTGCTTAATTCATTGATTGATTGATTGATTGATTGTTTGACTGCTTAATTTGTTGATTGATTGATTGATTGATTGTTTGACTGCTTAATTCATTGATTGATTGATTGATTGATTAATTGACTGCTTAATTCGTTGATTGATTGATTGATTGATTGATTGTTTGACTGCTTAATTGATTGATTGATTGATTGATTGATTAATTGATTGATTAATTGATTGTTTGACTGCTTAACTGATTGATTGATTGAATGATTGATTGACTGCTTAATTCATTGATTGATTGATTGATTGATTAATTGATTGTTTGACTGCTTAATTGACTGCTTAATTCATTGATTGATTGATTGATTGATTGATTGATTGATTGATTGATTGATTGATTGATTGATTGATTGATTGATTGATTAATTGATTGATTCATTTTTTTATCTATACGTGTTTTTTTAATTATATATTTTTATTTTGTATTTTTGATATCTTGTAAGTGATTGATTTCAGTTATTTCTTCTGTTAGTAACAATGCTGCTCACGGCGTTTTTGATTCTAACGTTGGCGCGTTCTGACGTTGTGGTGCAATCAGCCGAAGGGCAGAATGAGGGGAATGAGACAATTTTACGTTGTATACCATCAGGTAAGTGATGGCGATGGTGATGCAAGTGGTAATGAGGTAGTATGATGATAATTATGATGATGATGGTGATGATGATGGTGATGATGTTGATAATGATTGCGATGACGATGGTGATGATGATGGCGATGATGATGGTGATGGTGATGCGGTAGTATGATGATGATAATGATGATGGTGATGGTTATGATGATGGTGATGATGATGTTGATGATGTTGATAATGATTTCGATGACGATGGTGATGATGATGATGATGGCGATGATGATGCAAGTGGTAATGAGGTAGTATGATGATAATTATGATGATGATGGTGATGATGTTGATAATGATTGCGATGACGATGGTGATGATGATGGCGATGATGATGCAAGTGGTAATGAGGTAGTATGATGATAATAATGATGATGGTGATGGTTATGATGATGGTGATGGTGATAATGATGGTGATAATGATGTTGATAATGGTGATGATGATGATGATAATGATAATGATGATGACAATGGTGATGACGATGGTGATGATCATAAATATGATGATGGTGATAGTGGTGATCAGATGATGATTGTGATCATAAATATGATGATGGTGATAGTGGTGATCAGATGGTGATTGTGATCATAAATATGATGATGGTGATAGTGGTGATCAGATGGTGATGATCATAAATTTGATGATGGTGATAGTGGTGATCAGATGATGATTGTGATCATGAATATGATGATGGTGATAGTGGTGATCAGATGGTGATGATCATAAATTTGATGATGGTGATAGTGGTGATCAGATGATGATTGTGATCATAAATTTGATGATGGTGATAGTGGTGATCAGATGATGATTGTGATCATGAATATGATGATGGTGATAGTGGTGATCAGATGATGATTGTGATCATGAATATGATGGTGGTGATAGTGGTGATCAGATGATGATTATGATCATAAATATGATGATGGTGATAGTGGTGATCAGATGATGACTGTGATCATAAATATGATGATGGTGATAGTGGTGATCAGATGATGATTGTGATCATGAATATGATGATGATGATAGTGGTGATCAGATGATGATTGTGATCATGAATATGATGATGGTGATAGTGGTGATCAGATGATGATTGTGATCATAAATATGATGGTGATGATAGTGGTGATCAGATGATGATTGTGATCATAAATATGATGATGGTGATAGTGGTGATCAGATGATGATTGTGATCATAAATATGATGATGGTGATAGTGGTGATCAGATGATGATTGTGATCATGAATATGATGATGATGATAGTGGTGATCAGATGATGACTATGATCATAAATATGATGATGGTGATAGTGGTGATCAGATGATGATTGTGATCATAAATATGATGGTGATGATAGTGGTGATCAGATGATGATTGTGATCATGAATATGATGATGATGATAGTGGTGATCAGATGATGATTGTGATCATTAATATGATGGTGGTGATAGTGGTGATCAGATGATGATTGTGATCATTAATATGATGATGGTGATAGTGGTGATCAGATGATGATTGTGATCATTAATATGATGGTGGTGATAGTGGTGATCAGATGATGATTGTGATCATAAATATGATGATGATGATAGTGGTGATCAGATGATGATTGTGATCATGAATATGATGATGGTGATAGTGGTGATCAGATGATGATTGTGATCATAAATATGATGATGATGATAGTGGTGATCAGATGATGATTGTGATCATGAATATGATGATGGTGATAGTGGTGATCAGATGATGATTGTGATCATGAATATGATGGTGGTGATAGTGGTGATCAGATGATGATTGTGATCATAAATATGATGATGGTGATAGTGGTGATCAGATGATGATTGTGATCATGAATATGATGATGATGATAGTGGTGATCAGATGATGATTGTGATCATGAATATGATGGTGGTGATAGTGGTGATCAGATGATGATTGTGATCATAAATATGATGATGGTGATAGTGGTGATCAGATGATGATTGTGATCATTAATATGATGATGGTGATAGTGGTGATCAGATGATGATTGTGATCATAAATATGATGATGGTGATAGTGGTGATCAGATGATGATTGTGATCATAAATATGATGATGGTGATAGTGGTGATCAGATGATGATGATGATCATAAATATGATGATGGTGATAGTGGTGATCAGATGATGATTGTGATCATTAATATGATGATGGTGATAGTGGTGATCAGATGATGATTGTGATCATAAATATGATGATGGTGATAGTGGTGATCAGATGATGATGATGATCATAAATATGATGATGATGATAGTGGTGATCAGATGATGATGATGATCATAAATATGATGGTGATGATAGTGGTGATCAGATGATGATTATGATCATTAATATGGTGATGATGATAGTGGTGATCAGATGATGATTGTGGTCATTAATATGATGATGGTGATAGTGGTGATCAGATGATGATGATCATGAATATGATGATGGTGATAGTGGTGATCAGATGATGATTGTGATCATAAATATGATGGTGGTGATAGTGGTGATCAGATGATGATTATGATCATGAATATGATGATGGTGATAGTGGTGATCAGATGATGATTGTGATCATAAATATGATGATGGTGATAGTGGTGATCAGATGATGATTGTGATCATAAATATGATGATGGTGATAGTGGTGATCAGATGATGATTGTGATCATAAATATGATGATGGTGATAGTGGTGATCAGATGATGATTGTGATCATAAATATGATGATGGTGATAGTGGTGATCAGATGGTGATGATCATAAATATGATGATGGTGATAGTGGTGATCAGATGATGATTGTGATCATTAATATAATGATGGTGATAGTGGTGATCAGATGATGATTGTGATCATAAATATGATGATGGTGATAGTGGTGATCAGATGGTGATGATCATAAATATGATGATGGTGATAGTGGTGATCAGATGATGATTGTGATCATTAATATAATGATGGTGATAGTGGTGATCAGATGATGATTGTGATCATAAATATGATGATGGTGATAGTGGTGATCAGATGATGATTGTGATCATGAATATGATGATGGTGATAGTGGTGATCAGATGATGATTGTGATCATAAATATGATGATGGTGATAGTGGTGATCAGATGATGATTGTGATGATGATGATGATAGTGGTGATCAGATGATGATTGTGATCATAAATATGATGATGGTGATAGTGGTGATCAGATGGTGATGATCATAAATATGATGATGGTGATAGTGGTGATCAGATGATGATTGTGATCATGAATATGATGATGATGATAGTGGTGATCAGATGATGATTGTGATCATTAATATGGTGATGATGATAGTGGTGATCAGATGATGATTGTGATCATGAATATGATGATGGTGATAGTGGTGATCAGATGATGATTATGATCATAAATATGATGATGATGATAGTGGTGATCAGATGATGATTGTGATCATAAATATGGTGATGGTGATAGTGGTGATGAGATGATGATGATGATCATGAATATGATGATGGTGATAGTGGTGATCAGATGATGATTGTGATCATTAATATAATGACGTGATGATGATGGTGATGATTACAATGACGTTAATATAAATCCACGTTGTTCGGCGGTCCAAGAAGTATTTACTCGTGTGATGGTGATTACAGTGGAACCCCCTTAATCTGGCCACCGAAGGGACAGCCCAAAGTGGCCGTATTAACAGGGTGGCCGTATTAAGCGGGTAAATTTTATAGAAAATGTATGGGCATGCATTTCGTCAGGACCTAAAAAATTGGCCGCAATAACGGGGTGGCCGTATTAAGCGGGTGGCCGTAAGGCGGGGTTCCACTGTAGTTTGCAAACGAGACATCAAACTTCGGGGATCGCACGTACCTCAACGATGACAGTAGTAATCCTATAATAATTTATTAATATATAAGTTAATATATAATAACAATCTTTTTTTTAGAGATGAAGGGTGTTACAAGGTTTATAAACAAAGAAACAAAGACAGTAACAACAACAAAGACATATTTCTTGCC
>OX459105.1:1719367-1801485 GCA_949775045.1 Metridium senile
CAGTCCCCGCCAAAAATCAAGTTTCGTTTTTAACATTCAAGTTCCTTAACTAAGCTCCGACGAAGGGCTAAAGGTCGAAACGTCAGTAAATTAAAGTTAATTCAACATTTTTTACGGTGTTACAAATTTCATTTTATTATATACATACTGAGAAATACTCACTGAAAATATATTCAGTAAATTTTCGTTCATTCACTGGTCTCAGCCAATCAGAGAGACGAACGACGTTTTTTCACCGTGAAAAAAAGGTGTTCGCGGATCTGATTGGACGAACGATGTTTTTTCACTGCACTTGAATGGTTTCCATCCCTGCGCGGGTGGACTTGGTAGCTTTGTCATTGAGCGAAATAGTCTTGTCAGCAGTGTCAGTGTTGTTGTTGTTGTTATTTTACTAAAATAGGTCGTTTTTTACTGTAAGAAGTAGTCGAAAGCATAAGAATGGAAGAAAATAGATTTGTTACTCCCAATGACACTAGAGGATTATGTAGAAAGTCTACAAAACAAGAATACTAAGGGAAAAACTGAGCGAGATGTAAGGCTTTTAAAACGCTATCTAACATCACAAAATGAGGAAAGAGAAGTTAACGAAATAGAGCCACAAGAGCAAGATAGATATCTAGCTGAATTCATTATTTCGGTTAGACGAAAAGATGTAAACAAACTAAATACGCTTATGAAAACGATGGCGACAAAGGGCAATCTCTCAAATGAACGGCTAACAAATCACAGCGCTCGTAAAGGAATGATTCAGAAACTCAATGACAATGACATTCCTCCAGCACACATCATGCAGTTAAGTGGTCACTAAAATTGACAAAGTATAGTGAACTATAGTTCCGTTAACATAGAACAGCAACGTAAAATGTCTGGAATTCTGAGCTGCACCGAGTCAAAGACAGTTCAACAACAAACCACAGTCGACCATAGTGCGTCTTGTTCATCATCTATACCGCAGCCAACGACGTTGAAGTTATTTGAAGGAGCAAGTATATTAAAGCGACGGGTATTTCAATATTTCAGTTAACACTCTGAATACTTCTCCTGTTGTTCCTTCGCAAAGCGAAACTTCAATTGTTGAAAAGATAAAATGGAAGCGAATTAGAAGTGTACTAAGATTCGGATTCTGAATAACCTAAGTTAAACATTTTTGCTTTTTTTTCACAAAAATGCAGCAAAGTTGTCTCACATTTTCATTCTATTTGTGTTTAAGGCAAGAATTTCTGTATTGGTCTTTTCTGCATATCACTGATATGATTTTGCAGTTTTACAGTACATATTTAAGCTTAATTAATGATCATTATACTTGTTTTCAATGATCTTTGTACCAATTGTAATACAATATTCTTCATCACTTTTACGTATATTTTGCAGTTTGAGAATCAAATAAAAGATTATGGAATATTATCAAATTTCTCAGTATGTATATAATAAACAGAATACAGCATGGAAAGTGCTTTGTACAGTTTTTATTCACTCGTAGTTTCGTATCAAAAAACTCACTCGCTCGAAGACTCGCTTGTTCGTTTTTTTGATACTGCACAACTCGTGAATAAAAACCGTACGCGCGCACTTTCCATGAAGTATTCTCTATATATTACCTATCGGTTATATCAAACGATATCCGACGCAGCCTATACTAGTTTACTTGCTAATTTCCATTTAAGCTCTGTATTGTTGATTTTGATCTAAAGTTTATTTAAAAATAATAATACTTTGATTTTAAATGTTAACTAGACACACTTAGTGTGTTTACTCAGGCTACGTCATAATCTCGACACAACGATAGACCCATAGATAGAAAAGGTAAACCTAGACTCAGGCTTCCCTGCGGGGTAGCCTGAGTAAAAACAAAGCTTGATTTCTGGCGGGAATCTAACGCCATATGTAATAGATCAGTTTCGAGTGAGTTTCGGTTGGGCCATTTAACTAGACGCACTTAGTTTACCCAGGCTACGTCATAGAGTAGTAATTGATAGGTGGTTTACCTGTGGCATTACGTCATGTGTAATCTCGACACAACGATAGACCCATGGATAGAAAAGATAAACCAAGACTCAGGCTCCCCTGCCTGAGTAAGAACAAAGATTGATTTCTGGCGGGAATCTAACGCCATATGTAATAGATCAGTTTCGAGTGAGTTTCGGATTTTGTGCAGGATTTTGTTTCAGCTTTGCACGATATTTTTTCAGTTTTTTGTTGTTGTGCACGATATTGTTTTCAAGGTCAAAGGTTATGTTACACGGGGCAACTTGCACGCGGTTGCACAAAAAATCGATGCCGTGTAACATAGTGCCAAAGACGATTTTTCAAACAATATTTCACTGCGCAACACGTTGCAAGTTTTTGATCTGGCTTCAAAAACTTGCATGCAACGCAAGATGACGCAAGAGGACGAATTTTCAGCAAATCGATGTGTGTAACATGATCATCGGCGATTTGACGCGCAACAATGCTCATGCAAGCGAGGCGTGTTTGTAAACAAACAAAATGGCGGCTCTACAAGAAGACGACGAAGTCGAGCAAGTCGGAGAAGTATCACATAGTTCGTGAAACTTAGGGTCCGGCATCCTAAAATAATTCGTCAACTCGGCGTCGTCTTCGCTCCTCAGTTCGCGAAAAAGCTGGTGATAAGCGCCTCTTTCTTTTCTTCTCTTGAGCCAATTTCTTGTCCAAACAATTCTGTTTCTTCTCTTTCGTTCTTCAAGCTCACAATCATTGGCCAACAAAAGTATAAGTATGAAGTTTGCTGGTCGTCGCAAGTCACGATCAGACGCCGTTTTGTTTATTTACATTTTGTTAGCGCATGGACTGAGTACTAGAAGTGATTGTTGCGCGTTGTCCCCGTGTAATACCATCTTAAAGCTTTGTATGATTTTTTTGGGGAAACCTTCAACCCAGTATCAATTATCAACTACAGTGGAACCCCGCCTTACGGCCACCCGCTTAATACGGCCACCCCGTTATTGCGGCCAGTTTTTTAAGTCCCAACGAAATGCATGCCCATACATTTTCTATAAAATTTACCAGTTTAATACGGCTACCCCCTTAGTACGGCCACTTTGGGCTGTCCCTTCGGTGGCCGGATCAACGGGGTTCCACTGTAGTCCTTCCCTAACACTACATACACCGAATCGAAATATGGCGATTTTGATAACTATTATTGTTATATAGCTAATCATTTTGACTATATAACGAGCATTCTCATTGGTTGATAGATGCTCACGTGTTACTAGTTAAATCTAAGTGTATCCCGACCGGGATACAATTGCCCAGCGCATTGAATAAAAATTCAAATTTTGTTAATTCACTTGTCTAAAATGATTAGCTATATAACAAAACGCTTAATGACTGATCCCTCGGGAAACCAGTTAGTTTTGTTTCCCGAGAATCTCAATGTTTCCCGAGGCTCTGTTTCCCTCGGGACCAGTCATTAAGTGTATATTATTGACTGGCTAGCCTCACATGAAGGTGAAAACTCGCTTGTGTTCATCGTGAACACGAGGCTACCAGGTGATCTCGCTTCGAAGCGCGCAAAGGATTGTTTGTCAAAACGAATGGCGCCTCGAGACAGCAAGGATTTCATTTACTTTTAGGCATTTGCATTTTTTTATCCTTTTTTATTGCTGATAGAGCTTTTGTTGTCCAAGTTGAATACAATCAGTTGTTAATGTTAAGTTATGTTAAGGACGTATTTATAGAGGGTTGAGCCAGTCAAGAACAATAGTTAAAATTAGATGCAATATTTCGATTGGGTCTGTCCTACAGAAAGTAGCATCTTTAATAAATTTGATGTGTTTGATTAGATAACAATGAAAAAAAAAGCCACTCATTGCTGGGAGACTGGGGACAATGGTCATCGTGCGCAGCTAGCTGCGGTACGGGAATGAGAACCCGTCAGCGGGTTTGTTCTCCAGGAGAGCTGACTGTTACAGGGCAGATGAGTCCGCCTACTACTTCATCAGACTCGGGTACTTGTAATTCGCAAACTTCTTGTACAGGTACAATAGATATTTTCAATAGTCCCATTAACTGTTCCCTGCGCCATCTTAAAAGGTAGCCGGGAACACAGCGGTCAAACGACTACGCATGCGCAAAAAAAACGATAAGTAAAATGATCCAGCACACAAATCTGACATTTGTACGGACTCTATAAAAAACGATTGAGTGTACGACTTTCATCGCTTTTTGCAAAAGTATAAACTAATGGTCAGAATACAACAAAGGTTATGTACAAGAAACATCAAGCTTATATATTCATCGAGTTTCTTATAAATCGACTTCAAACACTGTAATCCGAAATTCCTAATGTTTACAATGGCAATTTTACCGCTGTGAAAATTTTGCCACGCATGCGTAGTCGTTTGACCGCTGTGTTGTAGCCAGGCCTTTGCATCGAAGCGAGACGAACGTTGAGCTAGCAATGACACCTTGTTGAACAATTACATTGCAAGCTCAACGTTTGTCTTGCTTCGATGCAAAGGCCTGGTTACCTTTCAAGATGGCAAAGGGAACTGTGGAGGAGAATATTGACTTGATTTCATTTATTAATATGTTAAGCCATTTATTTAATCCATATAACGTTTCGTATAAAACCCACTTCTACAGTGAGGGTAACAGTGAACACTTTTTGTTACTTTTTTAAAATAGATTAGTACTAAGATTTATAATGAACACTTAGTATATTTAAGGCCCAGGCAATGTACTCGGGGGGTAAAATAACGGGAGGGGGGGGACGGAACTACATATTACAAGCCCAAAAAATACTCAAATCTCAAACCATTTAACTTTTGAGGAGGGTGGGTGAGGGATTTCGGATCAGCAAGAATTATGTTTTTCAACGTCTTGATGGACAGGAGTGTGCACAGGCCGTGCAGGACATTTATTATACCCACCCCCCCTCAAAAGTTAAATGGTCGGCCCCTTATCTTCATTCATTTATTCATCCTTCCATTCATCCATTCATTCATGATCCATCAATTCAATCTTTTATTGATTGATTGATTGTTTGATTGATGATTGATTGATTGATTGATTGATTCATCCATTCATTCATTTATTCATCCATTCATCCATCCATCCATCCATCCATCCATCCATCCATCCATCCGTCCGTCCGTCCGTCCGTCCATTCATTCATTCATTCATTCATTCATTCACTCATCCTGCTATTCATTTATTCGTCCATACTTCCTTCCATTCATCTGTCCATTTATCCATTTATTCCTTCATCCATTCATTCATTTACCAATTTATTTATCAATTCATTCATTCATCCATCCATCCATTCATTCATTTATCAATTTATTTATCAATCCATTCATTCATCCATCCATCCATTCATTCATTTATCAATTTATTTATCAATTCATTCACTCATCCTGCTATTCATTTATTCGTCCATACTTCCTTCCATTCATCTATCCATTCATTCATTCATTCCTTCATTCATTCATTCATTTATCAATATATTTATCAATTCATTTATTTATTATTTTGTTTATTCATGCAGTTGGTTATTAACCTATCTGTTCGGTATCTCTAGGAGTTACGTATCACATGTCCATAGATAGAGAAAGCTGTGACACTGTTTGTAAAAGACACCAAAGAATATGTGCGCGAAATGGTCATGACATTTTCTCAAATAATTCTTTGAGCTTATTTGACACCATGAATGTTAAGTGTGACAAAACCAAACATGAAACTTTTGTGTAAGTACCTTTATATTGCTATGAACGTGCCTTCCTTCCTTCCTTCCTTCCTTCCTTCCTTCCTTCCTTCCTTCCTTCCTTCCTTCCTTCCTTCCTTCCTTCCTTCCTTCCTTGCTTTCCCCCCTCCTTCATTCCTTCGTTTCCCCCTCCTTCATTCCTTCGTTTCCCCCTCCTTCATTCCTTCCTTTTCCCCCTCCTTCATTCCTTCCTTTTCCCCCTCCTTCATTCCTTCCTCACTTCCTAAGTCGGTCTGTCGGTCGGTCGGTCAGTCAGTACAGTCAGCCACTGGCTCGGAACCCGGTAACCACTTACTACATTACTGACATTAAATACATTATTCCTTGTTTTGGTTAAATATAGTTCCGATTCAACTCCACTATACTACATGCTAGAATCCAATAATGAAAAGGTGTGCAGAAATTTAAAGGAAATGGATGGCAAACCAATTGATTGTAGCGATACAAAGGGATATAAGATATGCCCTTGCGCACCTAAACCTGGTAAGAAGTATTTCATGTCATTTTCATTCTGTTTTGTTTACTTAATATTATTTTCTATTCTTTTATTTCTTTTATCTCATTTCGCCTCATTTCATTTATTCTGTGTTCTAATTTATCCTATTTTTGTCTATTCTATTCTGTTTTCTTTTCTTTTCTTTTAACTCATCTCGCCTCATTTCATTTATTCTCTTTTCTGATTTATCCTATTTTTGTCTATTCTATTCTGTTTTCTTTTCTTTTATCTCATCTCGCCTCATTTCATTTACTCTATTTTCTAATTTATCCTATTTTTGACTATTCTATTCTGTTTTCTTTTCTTTTATTTCTTTTATCTCATCTCGCCTTATTTCATTTATTCTATGTTATAATTTATCCTATTTTTGTCTATTCTATTCCGTTTTTTTTTTCTTGGTTTTCTTTTATCTCATTTCACCTCATTTCATTTATTCTTTTTTCTAATTTATCCTATCAAACCACGACTGAAGAGGTTGAATGCAACTTGCAAAGAGGCCAAATCCGTCATGCGGCTTTCAATTGGCACCGTAGGGGGGTGTCAATCATATGAAACTTAGACCCCCACAAATTGACCTTCACCTCCCTTCCAGGTGATTTCGCTCGCGTACTTGTAGTTAGTATAAGCCAATCAGAAGCATTTCTGTGGCATCGCCAACAGTTCCAAGATGGCGTCGTTCGAGAGAGTTGTTAACCCTCGATAAATACATCCTTAAAATAACTTTACATTAAAAAGTTCTATGTTACTTGGACAATAAAAGTTTACTGCTGCTCTATCAGGGATAAAAAAGAATATAAAAAAAACACAAATGTCTAAAAGTAACCGAAATTGTTTTGTCTCGAGGCGCCATTTTGGAACTATTCGTTTGGACAAACAATCATTTGCGGGCTTCGAAGCGATATTAAAGTGGGAAACAGGAATCCCAATTGAGTGTGAAAACATAAAAACATTTTTTATCTATTCTATTCTATTCTGTTCTCTTTCTTTCTATTCTTTTATCCTACTTCTCCTCAATTCTTGTACTCTATTTTCTAATTTATTTTGATTTATTCTGTTTTAATACAACTGATACAAATGATTTGCGCGTTCGTTTTAACTCCAGTTCCTCCTATAATATACGCAATACGTCGGTTGTACCATCCAAAGCGTCTTGACATTGGCTTAAAGCTGAGTCCAAACAATTTACGAAGTCAGTATTATCAAACATTCACTGCCTTGTCATTTGCCCTAAATGGAACCCTGGTGAACAACAAAACGATAACTATAACAAAAGAGTGGGCAGTGAATGAAAACTATGAACCGATGACGAACTACTGCATTAAAGCTTACAGTGAAACTGTTAATGGGGCTGGTGACATATCTAGCTGTGTGTATTTTGATACAAGAGATGGTGAGAGAACTATTTTTATTATCATCATCATCATCATCATCATCATCATCATCATCATCATCATCATCATCATCATCATCATCATCATCATCATTATCATCATCATCATTATTATCATCATCATCATCATTATTATCATCATCATCATCATTATTATAAATATTATTATTATTATTATTATTATTATTATTATTATTATTATTATTATTATTATTATTATTATTATTATTATTATTATTATTATTATTATTATTATTATTATTATTATTATTATTATTATTATTATTATTATTATTATTGAACAAAAATAACAAGAGTTGATTTAAGGCCATATACTACTGTTTGTAGAATTATGTTAAGCTTTCGTCGGGCACCGACATCAACAGACTGATTGGAAAACACTGTGCGAAATTTGCATAGTTATGCGAGTGTATGAATATTTAATATTCTACAATAACAGTTTTACATTATTTTCCATATAGCTATTTCAAGGAACGTTAAATTCCAAGACGAAAGGGCTTTGTGGGTCTCATTAATTTTGAAATGAAATTCATATGAAATGAAAAATAAACAGCGCTTTTTTCTACCCATATATAACTTGCTCTTATGACAGTTCGTATATATTTTTTTGAATCGAATGCACTAATATATAATAAAATAACTATTTTTTTTTTACTTTAAACAATATTGCATGTCCCAAAATGCATTGTGGTCTTGCAATGCAGTGTTCAGTATGCAGTACAGTAAACACCCGCAGTTAAGAACCTTTATTATCCAACTAGTCATAGACGAGTAAAAATATCGCAGGAGTAGGACTGGATCGAGTAAAAATATCCAGCGATATTTTCACTCGTCTATCTAGCCCTCAAGTGAAACAATATTTTCGCCCGGAGGCTCGTCAAAATACAGCGTTTCACTCGTAAAATATCCAGCCATATTACACATCAAACTGTCTAATAAGATATATTTATTTTTTTAAAGTCTGGCAAAAACAGTTTCAGTTGTATAAAGAGGTAGTTAGTTGTTGGTAATTTAGGCAAAACAAGTTCTTTATTAGGTTCTTAGGGGATATGATATTATAAGAATAATAAATAAGCTCAGTTTGGACTAACATTACATATAACTGTGACTTTAAACAAACAAATAAACAATCAACTTACAATTCACAACAGTAACTGTAAACAAAGATTTAATACTGTATTATATTATTTATTTTTCCAATAAACTGTGTCAAGTAACTTCTGGGTTGTTTATCCTGTAATTTGGCTGTAACCCACATATAAGAACCTGCTTGATCCTGTTTGGCTAAACAGGTTCTTATATTAAGGGGTATTAAAATGGCAAATTCTGCCAAGAGGTTCTCAATCCACTAGGTTCTTAACTTCGGGTGTTTACTGTATTCGGTATTTTCCTTTTTTTTGAAATAGCTGTAGACAATTTAAATGAGAGAACGTATAAACGACTTCATTCACTCACCACATGTTTATTCAAATTGTTCACAAACTTGTTCATTTATCCTTCCTTTCTTTTTCATGAAATTATGGATGGCTAAATGAATGAACGAACGAATGGATTATTGAGCAATATTATGAATGGCTAAATGAATGAACGAACGAATGGATTATTGAGCAATATTATGAATGGCTAAATGAATGAATGAATGAATGGATGAATGAACGAACGAATGGATCATTGAGCAATATAATGAATGGCTAAATGAATGAACGAATGAATGGATGAATGAACGAACGAATGAATCATTGAGCAATATTATGAATGGTTAAATGAACGGATGGATCATTGAGCAATATTATGAATGCCTAAATGAATGAATGAACGAATGAATCATTGAGCAATATTATGAATGGCTAAATGAATGAACGAATGAATGGATGAATGAACGAACGAATGGATCATTGAGCAATATTATGAATGGCTAAATGAATGAATGAATGAATGAGCGAACGAATGGATGAATGAACGAATGGATCATTGAGCAATATAATGAATGGCTTAATGAATAAACGAGCGAATGAATGAATGAATGAGCGAACGAATGGATGAATGAACGAACGAACGAATGGAGCATTGAGCAATATTATGAATGGCTAAATGAATGAATGAATGAATGAGCGAACGAATGGATGAATGAACGAATGGATCATTGAGCAATATAATGAATGGCTTAATGAATAAACGAGCGAATGAATGAATGAATGAGCGAACGAATGGATGAATGAACGAACGAACGAATGGATTATTGAGCAATATAATGAATGGCTTAATGAATAAACGAGCGAATGAATGAATGAATGAGCGAACGAATGGATGAATGAACGAACGAACGAATGGAGCATTGAGCAATATTATGAATGGCTAAATGAATGAACGAACGAATGGATTATTGAGCAATATAATGAATGGCTTAATGAATGAACGAATGAATGAACGAACAAGTGGATAAAAGAACGAACGAACGAACGAATGGATCATTGGGTAATATTATGCATGGCTAAATGAATGAATGAACGAATAAATGAGTCATTGGGTAATATTATGAATGGATAAATGAATGAATGAACGAATAAATGAGTCATTGGGTAATATTATGAATGGATGAATGAATGAACGAATAAATGAATCATTGGGTAATATTATGAATGGATAAATGAACAAACATATAAAATCACGAATGAATATTTGAATGGTTGGATGAATGAATCATTGGATAATATTGTGAATGAATGAGCGAACAAACGAATGAATCAGTGGGTAATATTATGAATGGATAAATGAATGAATGAACAAACCTAAAAAAGAATGGATGGATGGATGAATGAACGAACAAATGAATCATTGAGCAATATAATGAATGAATGAACGAACGAACGAATGGATCATTGGGTAATATTATGAATGGCTAAATGAATGAATGAACGAATAAATGAATCATTGGGTAATATTATGAATGAGCGAACAAACGAATGAATCAGTTGGTAATATTATGAATGGATAAATGAATGAATAAACAAACCTATAAAAGAATGGATGGATGGATGAATGAACGAACGAACGAATGGATGAATCATTGGGTACTATTATGAATGGCTAAATGAATGAATGAACGAATAAATGAATCATTGGGTAATATTATGAATGAGCGAACAAACGAATGAATCAGTTGGTAATATTATGAATGGATAAATGAATGAATAAACAAACCTATAAAAGAATGGATGGATGGATGAACGAACGAACGAACAAACGAATGGATGAATCATTGGGTAATATTTTGAATGAACAAACTTATAAAAAAATGAATGACTATATGAATGGATGAATGGATGTATAAATGAATGAGGGGGTTACTACATGTATATTAATTTGTTAATATAGTCCCCCTTCACAGTCCCCCTGCGCCATCTTGAAAGGTAGCCGGGCCTTTGCATCGAATCGAGATGAACATTGAGCTTGCAATGATACAGACACGTGACCTTTATTGTCCCGCAAGGTGTTAAAATGTCCCATGACATTGAAGGGACTTGAATTCAACATTGTTGAAACGTGTTGAATCGATGTTGAAATAATGTTGAAAGAGTTTAAAAGCGTTTAAACATTGCCATTCAACAAAATCGAACGGATGTTGAAGCAAATGCTGAAACCGTTTGTCCGGGCCCTTGACTGACCATCACCATTACCATCACTATCCTGATCAGCATTGCCATCATCATCATTATTATCATTACCATCATCATCATCATTGTAATCATCATCAATTCTATCACCATCGTTACTACAATAAGCATGAACTAATTACCTTTTCTCACACATTTTCAGTCCCTACTGAAACACCTCAAAACCTTACAGCCTATTTATCTGATAACACTACGCTTCAAGCCTCATTTAATCCCATTAAGGAATCCTCTTACCTTGGCATAGCCTTCGTCAAGTACGTGCTCCATTTGAAAACGGTCGTCGGCAAAAAAATGCGATTCGTAACACTTCCTAAGATTCATATGACATCGTGTACTGTGTCAAAACTACCGTATTTTACGCTGCACTGTGTTCACGTGGCCGCTTACAGTCAGCTTGGGGCAGGGAAGAGTACGGAAGGATGTCTTGTGAATGTAACTACCAACGGTGGAGGTAACTGTTTTCTTTGATATCTTGATAACCGGGGGGGGGGGGGGGGGTGGTCCAAGTGGTAGGGGTGTTCGGCGTACCTTTTTAGGGTAAAAATATTTCCTGTGCGTACCTTTTTAGGGTCCTTTTAGGGTCCTTTTAGGGTTCTGGCTAAAATATCGGGAAGGGGGGGGGGGGGGATGGGGTACTCACTTTGTCCAAGGGGTAGGGGTGTTCGGCGTACCTTTTTAGGGTAAAAATATTTCCTGTGCGTACCTTTTTAGGGTCCTTTTAGGGTCCTTTTAGGGTTCTGGCTAAAATATCGGGAAGGGGGGGGGGGGGGGGGATGGGGTACTCACTTTGTCCAAGGGGTAGGGGTGATCGGCGTACCTTTTTAGGGTAAAAATATTTCCTGTGCGTACCTTTTAGGTACAGTTTTGTTGCTTTGTGGGGGTAGAAATCGACAAGGCTTTATCAGTTATTTTTATCAGTGCGTATCTTTTTGGACAAATCTTTTTGGACAACTCCCCGTGGTTGATAATTTACCTGCATTTTACATTATTACAGCAAATTGACATTTGACTTATTTGAGTCAACGCGAACCTTGACTTGGAGCTGAGGCGGAACTGTACAAAGGACTATCAATCTCAAATTGCTTGCATGAATATAACAATCTCGGTTAATGTCAAAAAACAAAGTTTCAGAACTGGATCTTATAACGCAAAAAGAAATAAGATATAACGAAAAAAGCGATTTATGTAAGCTAATTTGTGCTTTGCTCATTAGTATGTTATTTTATTCATTAGCATGTTAAAATACGTTATGTGAAATCGTTCTATTGTTTGTACCACAGTTCCCTGGAATACCCGAATGATTGCTTAGCTCATCATTAGCATGTTATTTTACTCATTTGCATGTTATTTTACTCATTAGCATGTTATTTTACTCATTAGCATGTTATTTTACTCATTAGCATGTTATTTTACTCATTAGCATGTTATTTTACTCATCAGCGTGTTATTTTACTCATTAGCATGTTATTAAGCTCATTAGCATGTTATTTTACTCATTAGCATGTTATTTTACTCATTAGCATGTTATTAAGCTCATTAGCATGTTATTTTACTCATTAGCATGTTGTTTTACTTATTAGCATGTTATTTTACTCATTAGCAAGTTATTTTACTCATTAGCATGTTATTTTACTCATCAGCATGTTATTTTACTCATTAGCATGTTATTTTACTCATTAGCATGTTATTTTACTCATTAGCATGTTATTTTACTCATTAGCATGTTATTCTACTCATTAGCTTGTTATTTTACTCATTAGCATGTTATTTTACTCATTAGCATGTTATTTTACTCATTAGCATGTTATTTTACTCATTAGCATGTTATTTTACTCATCAGCGTGTTATTTTACTCATTAGCATGTTATTAAGCTCATTAGCATGTTATTTTACTTATTAGCAGGTTATTTTACTCATTAGCATGTTATTTTACTCATTAGCATGTTATTTTACTCATTAGCATGTTATTTTACTCATTAGCATGTTATTTTACTCATTAGCAAGTTATTTTTCTTATTAGCATGTTATTTTACTCATTAGCATGTTATTTTACTTATTAGCATGTTATTCTACTCATTAGCATGTTATTTTACTAATTAGCATGTTAAAATGCGTTATGTGAAATCACTCTATTGTTTCTATCACAGTTCCTCTTGAATACCCGAATGATTGCTTAGCTCATCAGCATGTTTATTTACTCATTAGCATGTTAAAATGCGTTATGTCAAATCGCTCTATTGTTTCTATCACAGTTCCCCTGGAATACCCGAATGATATCACTGTAAATAACGTGAGTAATACCTGGGCTAGTATATCCTGGTCTACTCTGCCACTGAATGTCCTGGGCGATCCAAACACGCGCTTCAAAGTCTATTTCAATGACAGTTTACTGACGTATTTATCAAATATCACAAGTGAGACAAGCTGGACATTCACAGGGCTATCGCCTTTGACTGAATACTGTTTTAATGTATCGGCTGTCAATCAACATGGAGAAGGGCCAGTTAGTTCTTGCGTGAATATAACTACTGATGAGGGAGGTGAGTGATGATGATGATGATTGTGGTGATGATGATGATGATGGTGATGATGATGATGATGATGGTGATGATGGTGATGATGGTGATGATGATGATAGTGGTGATGATGATGATGGTGGTGGTGATGATGATGGTGGTGGTGATGATGATTGTGGTGATGATGATGATTGTGGGGATGATGATGATTGTGGTGATGATGATGATTGTGGTGATGATGATGATTGTGGTGATGATGATGATGATGGTGATGATGATGATAGTGGTGATGATGATGGTGATGATGATGATAGTGGTGATGATGATGATGATGATGATGATGATGGTGATGATGATGATAGTGGTGATGATGATGATGGTGGTGGTGATGATGATAATGGTGATGATGATGATTGTGGCCATATGCATTCGTACCATTGTTCAAAAAATTTGCCATATCACATAGCAAATTTTTTGAACTGGTTCGAAAATATTACCACAAAATAGTATATTTTTTGAACCGTTCAAAAAAATTGCCATTTTTGTGGTAGATTTTTTGAACATGGCATATTTTTCTAACGGTTCAAAAATTTTGCTATTTAATTTTTATCAAATATTTCAAGAAATTAAAGATGGAGATCCGTGCCTTTGCTACTAAAATATTCTTCTGTAATTGCGCTATTGATGGGACATTTCTTTTGGTATAAGCAAACATATATTTATACATTTTTTTACGTTTTTAAGATTTTCTTAAGTATCCGTCTACAAAAAGCACAGATAAAGCCGCTTTTCTCGCATGAATTCTCAACTATATATTGAGTCAATAAATATAACAATAACAACGTATTATGCATGCAAATCATCAAGTTTTAGCGAACAAAAGCAAACGAACACAAGGTGATTTTTAGACTTTCGTAGTCCGAACTGAATGACGCCAGATCACCAAGTATGACAAACTATTAAACTATTAAAGCAGTGAAAAAATGTTTTTTTATTTTGTTTTTATAACACTGAAGAATTTAAAGTTATAGGCCTGTTTTTTTTATTTTGATAATGTTCTTTTTTCAGGTATTTTTGATATAACTCTAGCTGCTTTCCGGGTAACCAAACAGAGATATTTTAAAACCTAGTTCATATTTAATTGACGGAAATATCGGAGCTTTGTTGTTAATAATAAAAAAAAAAATTTATTTCAATTCGCCTTACATGTACAATTGAAATACAGATGATTAAAATGAAAAGAAAGTCAGTAGAATCATGCAAAATATTGGGAGAAAAGGAAAGTCTTGAGTTTACATGTAAATAAAGATACTGATTTAGTGGAGTTCCAGAGTGTACTCCACGTAAAAATGTCCACATATCCATAGTCCTTTCCAGTTGTAAAGTAGGGAAAACACGTAGTAAGTTAAAATGACCATGACAAGCTGAGTCATAGCACAACGAATTAATTTTGTTGTGGAAAAGGCTGTTTAGCCTAAAACATTAGTTTTAATAAAAAAAAATCCAAGGTTAAAAAGTGTGATTTTTATTATTGAGAAATAACGCGGAAAACAATTTTTTTACTTTACTAATTTTTAAATGTTTTTTGCTACATTTCTTCTTAGCCATAGTTTGTTGTCACTGATTTCTGCAAAACATCCTAAAGGTGCCTACTATTGACTTATTACGGTGCAAATTTGGCTTGTTTAGGAATGTAGCAATTTTCCATAGCATGGGCATTTTCAGTTTACGGGCAGTCTCGGGCGTTGTAGGAGTCAAAGGTTTAATAAGTTTTATCTACGTCTGTTGTACAGTTACCGTTTATAGTAAAATGTTGACCTGAGCTTATCGCGTTCTTATGGGTAGTCGTTATCATTCACTCTTTTCCATTGAGTCCGCAACACGTTATTTATTCCCCTCTTCCGTGGGAAGTGGCCAAGCTTCCGGTTATTGCTGATTTTTCATAATCACTGTTGTGTGGTCGCCACTACACCTTATTGTCGAACGTCTATTTGACTTTTCAACATGTGCCTTTTCAAGCCGCTCGTAATTTAGACTGTCACGATCAACTTCAATGTCGCAAAGTTGCGGTTCTGAAAGCCGTTTATCGAGTAGTATATTAGAAATGCTGGTGACTTGTAGGTAACTGCAAACCGTCATGTGTTCAAAATTCAACAGAGAAGAGACTACAAGTACTGTAAGTACACTGAGCACGTGTAAAAGGCTCCCGTTGTCAGCTTGAAACATCCTGTCATTCTTTGATAAATCACTTTGCAAGCTGCTTTGTTTGTTTATGTAATGTTTGTGTTTTGTTTAACACTTGTTGAATTAACACTTGGCAATTAATTAATTTACGGTGTTTTGCCATTTTAAAACATCTGTTTTTCTATATATTAGTTTAGCTTATTGTAAATCTATGAGTGGATAAATAAATTAACATTGAAATAATTAATTAATTAATCAATAAACGAATAGATGAATGAATGAAATATGTGTTAACCACTTCAGCATTCTATGCATAATCCTACTAGCAACCATACGTTTTATCAGCTTTTTCAAGATATGTCAAATAGTTTCTGGTCGGTTTAGCGTGGACAAATGGAATACAAGTGTCACTAGCCTTACTCGTTTTCACAATATAGAAGGCGGTCAAATCGTCAGGACGGACAAATATTTTCATGACGGAAAGTCGTCAGTCTGGTGTGAAAACAGGACCACAACATCGATACTTGGGCATGTTGGGCAGTCAGACGCAACACACAGCAAAAGTGTCATACACCGAGTGGATATAGGTTAAACTTTCAGACACCCCATACTAATAGTATAGTTACAGGTATAGTACATGTAAAATTATATGATATCATACTCAGTAGATATATCTGGCAGCATGCCGGACACACACACACACAAAAAAAACATTTTTGAACAAATTGGGAAACGTGTACCCTTGCTACGCTTTAATGTAACCTTTGGGGTAAAAAGGTTCCTATGAACAAGCTATAAACAAAAGAGACGTAAAGCATGGAAATAAACTAATATAGTATTTCCGCTGCATACGATGGCGGTGACTGACCGTAGACTGATTCAAATTCATAGCGTACTTCTACTTATATACTGACCCATAATGCACCGCGACTATCCCTTGTTTATTGTTCCTTGCCGGCAAAATATCATCTTATGGCAATCTCGTTGCTCAATTTACATAAATTACATTTTCAAGCAATTATTTATCCATATTTCGACAACATTTTAATTTACTTACATGGACATTTTTTGAACATGTTCGGAATGTTTGCCATATTTATTTTTTTATACTATAATATTCAATATTTGAGTAGCCCTAGTTTATATGTACGAAGGTGAATAAGCATTTTCAAAAATACGAGTGTTTAAACAAAATTTCAGCTGTTTCAGCCCATTTTAAAACCTTCGCAAAGAACGTGCTGTAAAAAATTCAGATTGCGATGGCGAACGTTAAAAATGAAAAATAATGCAAACGGACCTTAATGTCTTCCCGCTCTAGTATTTTGCTAGTATATATTTTTTAATTTCGTCAAAAAAATAGCAAAAGAACTAATTTCGAACAAGTTCAAAAAGTTTGCTATACATGATATTTTTGTTAAAAAAAATGATTTTCAAAAAATTGTTTTTACGAATATCCTAGATAACGTTGATTAACAATGCATACGAAGTTTCATAATTTTGACTATTGTTTTAGGCAGGTTTTCAGTACGTTCTCAAAGTTGATGTGATTTCAAAACTCAAGATTCTGAGTAAATGCTAGACTTGTACTAGACGTGCAATCTTCGAAAATTTAACGAAAAACTAGAACGTGGTGGAGTTCTTATGGTGTACCAGCATAGAGGGTTCTTTACGGATCACCCCTTTTTTTGACGAAAAACCGGAATAAAACAATTTTTTTCATATTTTGACCGAAAATTCTCCCTTTTTGAACCTCAACTTGAATAAAGCAAAAATGAATAGATGGAGAAGCACCAAAGTTTAGGAGTGAAATATTTCATGGAAAACCCACAAAATCACAAAATATTTTTTTAAAAATCGGAAAAATATTAATTAAATTATCGGTCCGAACACGTTCATGGTGATGTTCAAAAAATTTCCGCGGATGCATATCATGGTGGTGATGATGGTGGTGGTGGTGGTGGTGGTGATGATGATGGTGGTGATGATGATGAAGATGATTGTGGTGATTATAATGATGGTGGTGGTGGTGATGATGATTGTGGTGATGATGATGGTGGTGGTGGTGGTGATGGTGATGATGGTGATGATGATGAAGATGATTGTGGTGATTATAATGATGGTGGTGGTGGTGATGATTGTGGTGATGATGATGGTGGTGGTGGTGGTGGTGATGATGATGATGGTGATGATGATGAAGATGATTGTGGTGATTATAATGATGGTGGTGGTGGTGATTATAATGATGGTGGTGGTGATGATGATGATGATGATGGTGATGATGATGAAGAAGATGATTATGGTGATTATAATGATCGTGGTGGTGGTGATGATTATTGTGGTGATGATAATGATGGTGGTGGTGGTGGTGATAATGATGATGGTGGTGATGATGATGATGATGATGGTGATGATGGTGATGATGGTGATGATGATGGAGATGATTGTGGTGATTATAATGATGGAGGTGGTGGTGGTGATGATTGTGGTGATGATGATGGTGGTGGTGGTGATGATGAAGATGATTGTGTTAATTATAATGATGGTGGCGGTGGTGATGATGATGGTGATGACGATGATAGTGGTGGTGATGATGATGATGGTGGTGGTGATGATGATGATTATAATGGTGGCGGTGGTGATGATGGTGGTGGTGATGATGATTGTGGTGATGATGAAGATAATGATGAATATGGTGGTGGTGGTGAAGATAGTGATGAATATGATGTTGGTGATGATGAATATGATGTTGGTGGTGATGATGATGGTGAAGATAATGATGAATATGGTGGTGGTGGTGAAGATAGTGATGAATATGGTGGTGGTGGTGAAGATAATGATGAATATGGTGGTGGTGGTGAAGATAGTGATGAATATGGTGGTGGTGGTGAAGATAATGATGAATATGGTGGTGGTGGTGAAGATAGTGATGAATATGGTGGTGGTGGTGAAGATAATGATGAATATGGTGGTGGTGGTGAAGATAGTGATGAATATGGTGGTGGTGGTGGTGAAGATAATGATGAATATGGTGGTGGTGGTGAAGATAGTGATGAATATGGTGGTGGTGGTGAAGATAGTGATGAATATGGTGGTGGTGAATGATGAATATGATGTTGGTGGTGATGATGATGGTGGTGGTGGTGAAGATAGTGATGAATATGGTGGTGGTGAATGATGAATATGATGTTGGTGGTGATGATGATGGTGAAGATAGTGATGAATATGATGATGGTGGTTGTGATGGTGGTGGTGATGGTGATTGGTGACAATGAAGAAGATAATGATGATAATTAAAAAATGATGATTTGTATTGTTATCATCATCTTTCTTGTACTGTAATATTATCACTGATTACTTTCTTGCCTTCCAGTTCCACTGTCATCTCCTCCTGACCTCCAAATCGGTGAAATCGAAGAAAGAGCCATTAAGCTAAAATGGGGCTATATTTCTCCTGATCGCAATCACAAAACCATGGTCACAGGATATGTTTTGTACCGACTTCGATGCCATTATCTTAAAGAAGCAAACTTTATTCCTATTGAAAAATACATTACCCCTGGTAATGTACTTCACTTCTATGACCCGAATCTCAGCCCGGCAATGTGTTATAGTTTTAGCATAGCAGGATATAATATGGCGGGTGTAGGGCCTATGTCGACCTGGGTAAATGTTACCACTTTGGAGTCAGGTAAAAATAAAATGATACTATTGTTATTGTCATTGTTATTGTTATTGTCATTGTTATTGTTATTGTAACTGTCATTGTCATTGTCATTGTTATTGTCATTGTCATTGACATTGTTATTGTCATTGTCATTGTCGTTGTTACTGTTATTGTCATTGTCATTGTCATGTCATTGTCATTGTAACTGTAATTGTCATTGTTATTGTCATTGTAACTGTCATTGTCATTGTCATTGTTATTGTCATTGTCATTGTTATTGTCATTGTTACTGTCATTGTTACTGTTACTGTTATTGTCATTGTTATTGTCATAGTCATTGCAACTGTTATTGTCATTGTAACTGTCATTGTTATTGTCATTGTCATTGTCATTGTTATAGTTATTGTCATTGTCATTGTTATTGTCATTGTTATTGTCATTGTTACTGTTACTGTTATTGTCATTGTTATTGTAATTTTCATTGTAACTGTTATTGTCGTTGTCATTGTTATTGTAACTGTCATTGTCATTGTCGTTCTTATTGTCATTGTCATTGTTACTGTTACTGTCATTTTTATTGTTATTGTCATTGTAACTGTTATTGTTATTGTCATTGTCATTGTCATTGTCATTGTCATTGTCATTGTCTTGTCATTGTCATTGTCATTGTTATTGTCATTGTTATTGTCATTGTTATTGTCATTGTTATTGTCATTGTTATTGTTATCGTCATTGTCATTGTTATTGTCATTGTTATTGTTATTGTCATTGTCTTGTCATTGTTATTGTCATTGTTATTGTCATTGTTATTGTCATTGTTATTGTCATTGTTATTGTCATTGTTATTGTCATTGTTATTGTTATCGTCATTGTCATTGTTATTGTCATTGTTATTGTTATTGTCATTGTCTTGTCATTGTTATTGTCATTGTTATTGTCATTGTTATTGTCATTGTTATTGTCATCGTCATTGTCATTGTTATTGTCATTGTTATTGTCATTGTCATTGTTATTGTTATTGTCATTGTTATCATTATCATTATTTAATGATGAAAATAAAAGGAAGAAAAAACTACGTTTCGGTTTCATATTGAAATCATCAGATAAAATGATAAAATGTGTGATAAAATGTGTGCTTACAGCAATATAAATGTTTGACTGTTTGATCTTCGAAATATTGATTGAATATTGGAAACCAGATTTCAATGCGCAGACAGACTCAATTAGATTAAGTTTACTTAAGAATTTTGAACTTTGAATTATTTTTAGAATTAGAGTGTATTAAAGAGTGATACACTAAAGAGTATTTTACGGGTTAATGAAAACCACTCTAAAAGTTATTATTTAGTAACTATTAGTCACTATAAAAGACAAGTAAAGTTGTAATGATGTATTGTTTCCTTTTGTATTTGATGTTTCTGGTTGAGTGATAAAAAAGTCACTAAATAGAAACTATTAGTTAGTAACTATTTTGTTTCTATTTCATGGTTTTAGTGTTTTCGCTCAATCATCATTGTTACAATTATTAATGTCATTATTCTAATTTAGCTCCAGATGGGTATCCTCAAAACTTCAGTTACCAAGATATCGGCAATGCACACGCCAAGATTTCCTGGGGCGATGTCCCTGAACATAATCGAAATGGAATAATCTTTGGGTACAGCCTTTGCTTATGGAACTCTCAAACCTCCTTATGTGATAATACAACTTTCTTTTGTAATCAAAGTCACTCTGATACATTAAACCTTGAGATTGACAAGCTACATTGTTTTAAGATCGGTGCGTTCACACGGGCTGGTGTTGGAATACACAGTCCTTGCCTGGACGTCGTAGTCAGAAGTCGTAAGTACTGTCTTATAAACTACTTCGACCTATTCTTGAACATTTGTTAATGTCGAGCTTTCGACCACATTTGGTCGTCTTCAGGACTAACATAAACTAATCGTTACAGTTTTAAAAACGTGATAAATAGAATGTGCGAGCGTACGAAACTAAGCATTCTACTTATCACGTTTTTAAAATGTAACGATTAGTTTCTGTTAGTCCTGAAGACGATCCAGTGTGGTCGAAAGCTCGACATTAAAAAATGTTCAAAAATAGGTCGAAGTAGTACCATGTTTAATATTCTTACATTTATTAAATTATCGCGAGCTTTGATCATGTGAGCAGAGTTGTGTGCAAAATATTAAAACATAGAGGCAGTTAGTGTGAGTGAGTCTCCTCGATTAGTAGGGTGCACTGTGTCCAGCTAGAAGATTGAGACGATAAAAAAGTTATTTATAACACTGCAAAAACGGCTGAGTAGATACACTGTGTTAATTTAATGGAGGCGTGTCCGGTTTAGAGAGTATTCTGGTTTATTGAGGGTCTGGGATAGAGGGGTTTCACTGGGTTAATGGAACAGTGTCCGGTTTAGAGAGTATTCTGGTTTATCGAGGGTCTGGAAAAGAGGGGTTTCACTGTGTTAATGGAACAGTGTCCGGTTAAGAGAGTCACGGTATTCTAGTTTATCGAGGGTGTGGAATAGAGGGTTTCACTGTGTTAATAGAACAGTGTCCGGTTTAGAGAGTATTCCGGGGTTTCACTGTGTTTGTTTTATTTATTTAGCACCAACAGCACCACCTCAAGACTTAAAAGCAAACAGCACCAATTCGACGTCATTGCAGATCGAGTGGAAAGCGGTCCCGGCAGCAGACATACACGGCACTATTATAGGATTCGATATCATGGTACAGAAAAGCGGTTCAGGCAAGACAACAACCTACAATGTCTCAGCAAACACTCGTGTGTTCACCTTGACCAACCTTGGACTTTACACAGTGTATAACGTGCACATTAAAGCGAGAAATATGATAGGAATAGGGGTTTCTAGCCCTGTCATTACTATCAGGACTGGTGAAGCTGGTAAGTAATGACGATGATTATAATAATTAAGATGATGATGAAGATAATGATGATGGTGATGGTGATGAAGATGATGGTGATGATGGTGATGATGATGATGATAAAGATGATGATGAAGATGATGATGAAGATGATGGTGATGATGATGATGATAAAGATGATGATGAAGATGATGATGAAGATGATGGTGATGATGGTGATGATGATGATGGTGATAAAGATGAAGATGAAGATGATGGTGATGATGATGATGATAAAGATGATGGTGAAGATGATGATTAAGATGATGATGAAGATGATGATGAAGATGATGGTGATGATGATGATGATAAAGATGATGATGAAGATGATGATGAAGATGATGGTGATGATGATGATGATAAAGATGATGATGAAGATGATGATGAAGATGATGGTGATGATGATGATGATAAAGATGATGATGAAGATGATGATGAAGATGATGGTGATGATGATGATGATAAAGATGATGATGAAGATGATGATGAAGATGATGGTGATGATGATGATGATAAAGATGATGATGAAGATGATGATGAAGATGATGGTGATGATGATGATGATAAAGATGATGATTAAGATGATGATGAAGATGATGGTGATGATGGTGAAGATGATGATGAAGATGATGATGAAGATGATGGTGATGATGGTGATGAAGATGATGATGAAGATGATGATGAAGATGATGGTGATGATGGTGATGATGATGATGATAAAGATGATGATGAAGATGATGATGAAGATGATGGTGATGATGATGATGATAAAGATGATGATGAAGATGATGATGAAGATGATGATGAAGATGATGGTGATGATGATGGTGATAAAGATGATGATGGTGATAAAGATGACGATGGTAATGATGATGGTGGTGGTGATGGTGGTGGTGATGGTGGTGGTGATGGTGATAATAATAAAGACAATGATAATGATGATGATGCCGATGACGCTAATGAATGCATTCAATTCAATTCAATATATCATATATTAATATAATCATCCACAGTTCCATCTATGGCACCAACATCTTTACGAGTCTCTAATGTCACCTCGCGTAGTATAGAACTAAGCTGGAACAAAATCACTGCCTTGCATATCAATGGTGTCTTGCAAGGTTACTATATCAATGTGGCACATTGTGGCCACCCAACACATGCGCGAATAGAGTACAAGTCTACTGAACAGATTGAGATGGTTACAATAGAGGAGTTGTTACCATTCAAGTGCTATAAAGTAAATGTGGCTTTATTCAACAGTAAAGGGGCAGGAGTACCTAGTATATGGGTAAACGCGACAACACTTGAATCAGGTATGGAAGTCGGGGGAGAAGGGGGGGGGGGGGGGGGTCGTGTGGCGTTTTCGTTTTGTCCAAGTGGTAGAGGTGATCGGCGGAGGTTTTGGGTTGGACTTCACCAGTAGAAAGCTGCGTTTTTATTGGCCCCATTAGACAGCACCGCTATTGTTTGGTTAGGTTTAGGGCAATTGTTTGGAAAGACTCTATTGTTTTTCAAACCAATCCTAAACGATGTTCCGAGTCGGTGAAGACTCGCCCGAGGTTATAAAACGACCCCTAAAAGGTACGTACAGATAATAACTGTTAAATCCTTGTTGATTTCCACCCCTGAAAGGTACGACTGTACGATGTTCTTTGCAGATAAGCTTATTTTTACTAACAAAGCCAAGTTAAAATGACCCAGGTACAGAGTCATGTTGGATTTTTTTTTTAGGGAACAAGGGATACTGCCAAATTATTTTCAGGGAACAAGGGAGCAAAATATGATAAAACAATAGTTTTTTGGGGTCATGAGAACACAAGGTAAAACATTTTAGGGACATAGTTATTTTACTTTGGGAACAAGGGAGAATATGCAAAAAGATCAAAGGATCATGGAAGCATGCCCATATACCCCCTGGAAGGGGCTCAAAGGTATGCCGCTCATCCCTACCACTTGGACAAAAGGAGGGGTATTGAAGAACTACAGTCTGAATACCATACAATAACTGTTTTGTTTATCATATCATTAGGGAACTTTAGATTTGACAACGAGTACGAGATTGAGTACGAGTTTTAAAATTGGCCTTGTGTGTATTGTTGATACTGAATTACATTCCATTTCTTATTTGTATTCATTTGGTGTCTCAATCTATACACAGGACTACAATTCATCATCAACAACACACAGAAGGCCAATTTCAAAACTTATACTCGTACTCAATCTCGTACTCGTTGTCAAATCTAAAGTTCCCTATTATTATTGCTTGCAACAACAACAGCATTGACATTCACCATAACAACAACTTGTAAAAGTTTTAGAAAAAACGATTTAATTTATAATAATAATAATTTAAAAATCAGAAATTAGACTAAAACGCAGCCATACAACCCTGGCCCTGAATAGAAAATTACATACAAATCTAGTCTCCTCCGCATGCTACTCCTTTTTCTCCTTTGGGATTCCTGTGGGATTTCCGAGAGAAGGAAGATTGGGGCCTAGATATAAGATGAGATGCCTGCGGAGGAGGCTAATACAAATCCTTTCATTATATATTTAGCATAACTTTATTAAAATTTTGCACAGAGCAGTGAAATTATGATAGTTCTTTCATATAACAATGCTAAAATAATGAAATATTTGCTTTTTGACTCGAATAAGCGCCGCCCCCGAATAAGCGCCGCATTTCAACGCTATAATGTTACTCTAGAACAGCATTGGAAATACATTTTTATCAAAAGCTATATTCTTCAGTTCAAAGTAAATATATTTCACCGTTCGCCCATTAAGTTATCTACCCAACATTCGTAGTTCAAGAAGTGGACAGTGAGATTGAGAAAAATTTAATAAGCGCCGCGCTTAATCGAGTAGATACGGTACTTGTGAAAGTATTTTACTGCCCTATTTGAGAAAGGTATATCAGGGTGGGGAAGAGGTTTACCGTGATCCGTGATTCACCCTAAATTTGGCCCCTGATTCGTGAAAAGCAAAATATTTAAGCCGTGATCCGTGAAATCATCTTCCCCTGTGACCCGTGATTTACAGATTTTCACTGTCGTGACTCGTGATTACAGAATCGGTGATCCGTGAAAACGTGACAGCTTTTCATATAAACGGTTGTGCAAACTGAGATGTTTATTGCTAGCAGTGTTATTCTTTGTACTGATATCTGGAAGATTAAGTTTATTGATCATCCGTCTGACAAGCGCAAAATGTTGACTTGTAGAAACAACACAGTGGTATACAGTCATCGCGACTACGCGACTAGCCCAAGCAGGATTATGGGTAAAAATCACTGAAGCAATACATTTTTAGCACGCGCTATAAAATATGCTGAAGTGTGGCGAGTACATGAATGAATGTGTGCCTTCGCGTTCTGTTCAAAGAAATAAACCGTTGTATAGAGCGTGGAGATATCGACAAGTAAATAAATACTACTTCAGTTTTCATGCAGAGGATTTGTTTATCCAAATCAATCACCAGTGTAAATCTAATAGAAACAAGGCACTGAGCTTCACTGAGCTGAGAGCTCAAGATGTTGAAACTGCTTCAGTGATTTCGGCGACAACGTTTTTTCAAATGACTGTATGTGGTATGATCTTCTCTCGTAAGTAAATTATAAGTCTCTCTTTTCTTTTCTCTACAGCCCCGATTCGAGAACCTGTGAATATCAATGCCTATAACACCAGCTCAACATCCATCAGGATCACGTGGGAACCGATAGATGAAGAATACCGTAGTGGTATTATTTTGGGATACATAGTACACTTAACGGGTATGTAATATATACAATATGAGCGGTCGATCTGTATGGGATATACCTATTTCAAAAAACGTTGTCAGAAGGAGATCTGTAATCTGCAATCTGAGACCGAAATGAATTGGCCCTGTTTTTTTTGTGTGTTTTTTTTTTTTGCGCGTAGTACCTTCAGATTTATATTTACCATCGCCATATACCAAGCCAGAAAGTGCACGCAAACAAATTTTTAATGAGAAAAAAAACTGCCGTACGTTCCCAGAACTCATTTTGGTCTCAGATTGCAGATTGCAGATCTCCTTCTGACAACGTTTTTGAAATAGGTGTACACAACAACGAGTCGAAGACGAACCGTTGTATATCTCATACACAACGGATGCGAATATTGTATAGTACGTATTATAGTCCAAAGCTAGTTCTTTCCTATTTGACTAAAGTTGTCAAGATAAAAGTAAATCTGGTCGAGAAAATTCAAAATTTAAAAGAAAATCAGGACGATTTTTTATCTAAAATACAACCTTCGTCACGGACGTGGTTTCTTTTGTCAAATTCTCATAAATTATTTGTGATTTTTATAATAGTTTGTTAACATCATCGTTATCATTATTGTTATCTTTATCATCATCATTATCGTTATAATTATCATTATTGTCATCACCATCATCATCGCTACTGTTATTCTTACAATCGATTTAGATTTATCCTATAATACTAACAATTCTACAAGTGTGTCTACGCATAATGTTAAGCGGAGGTCAAACGGCTATGATAGTTGATGATAGTTGAAGGCGTCTCAACTATCATCAACTATCCTGTACGCGCGGTCAAACGGCAAAAACTATCATCGACTATCTTTGAATTTGAGCATGTTCCAGCTCTATGATAGTCCATGATAGTCCACGATAGTCGATGATAGTCCATGATAGTGATAGTGATAGTGATAGTGCATGATAGTTGGTGGTCAAACGCTCATGATAGTTGGAACTATCATCAACTATCATGAATTATCATTGCCGTTTGGCCGAGGCTTTAACATCATCGTTATCACAACCACTATCACTGTCATCATCACCATCATCATCATCACTGTTTTTCTTATATTCGATTTAGATTTAATCTCTGATACTAACACTTCTACGAGTGTGTCTGCGAGTATTGATAAAATCATCGTTATCACTATCATTATTACTATCATCATAGGTATCACCATCATCATCACCATCATCATTACTGTTTTTCTTATAATCGATTTACATTTAAACTATGATACTAACACTTCTGCGAGTGTGTCTGCAAGTACTGTTAACATCATCGTTATCACTATCATTATCACTATCATCATCACTACTGTTTTTCTTATAATCGATTTAGATTTAATCTCTGATACTAACACTTCTACGAGTGTGTCTGCAAGTACTGTTAACATCATCGTTATCACTATCATTATCACTATCATCATCACTACTGTTTTTCTTATAATCGATTTAGATTTAATCTCTGATACTAACACTTCTACGAGTGTGTCTGCAAGTATTGATAATGTCATCGTTATCACTATCATTATTACTATCATCATAGGTATCACCATCATCACCATCATCATCATCATCATAAAAGAGATTAAGAGATAGATTTAAAATAAAAACTAACGCAAGAATACGACGTTTCGGAGTCATCTTGACTCCATTATCAAATTATTAATTATGTAAAAGTTTGTAAACGTCGTATTCTTGCGTTAGTTTTTATTTCAAATAAATTTTTACTATCATCATAGATATCACTGTCATCATCACCATCATCATCGTTACTGTTTTTCTTTTAATCGATTTAGATTTAATCTCTGATACTAAAACTTCTACGAGTGTGTCTGCAAGTACTGTTAACATCATCGTTATCACTGTCATCATCACCATCATCATCGTTACTGTTTTTCTTTTAATCGATTTAGATTTAATCTCTGATACTAAAACTTCTACGAGTGTGTCTGCATGTACTGTTAACATCATCGTTATCACTATCATTATCACTATCATCGTCGTTACTGTTTTTCTTATAATCGATTTAGATATAATCTCTGATACTAAAACTTCTACGAGTGTGTCTGCGAGTACTCTACATCTCGATGTGAACGGCCTACCCAAATACCGGCTTTACTGTGCGCAAGTTCTCGGTTACAATAGAATAGGGAACGGTACCATGAGTTCCTGCTTGAAAGTATCTACTGATGAAGATGGTAAGTACCTATTTAGCCTTAGTAATTGCCCTATTTCATTATGACGTCGTTTTAGTGGGGGATAGAATCGCCGAAAACAATGGTAATTTCAACTAAATCTTCTTTCTCTTTGAAAATTGAGCTTCAAATTATCTAATTTTTATGTATGTTATGTGTCTATGTTTGTACTTTCATATTTATGGCATTTTGTTGTCATTTAATGCAATTTTATTGTGTATTCTTGTATTGTTGTTATGAATCTATCCCCCACTGGCGTCCATGATCCTTAGCGTTAAGACAATAGAATGTTTTGATGTGACGTCATAGTGAAATGGACAATTGCCATCGGATTTTTTTCAACACAGGAAGCCCCAAACCCGATTTTTGTAATTCTTTCACAGCTTTTGTAATTCTTTATATATTTCTAAAATAAAATAGGGGTCAAAGTACCCGCTCGCTATCTTGTATTTCTTATCAAAGCAAAGTCACGCAGGCGTTCCTCGTCGCGCGCAGAAAGGATGCGCATAACAATTGTCTTTAACTCTTTTTGTAAATTACATGACAGTTCCTTCGGCTCCACCTCCATCATTCACCTTAAACGCTACATCGTCAAGGTCAATCATGATTACCTGGCAGCCTATACCAGTAGAAAGTCGTCATGGCATTATCACGGGATATCAGCTCAGGCGTCAAGTCAGCTGTGATGGTAAACGTACAGGCAACGGGATCCCCAGTCTCCCTCTACACAAGAAAGTGAATGCTATTCCACACACGTGCTATCGGTATAGTATATGTGGTAAGACAGTTATAGGAAAGGGTGCCTTTAGTGTTGAGAAAACCGTATGGACACCACAGGATGGTAAGTATGATTGTAACGATGATGGTTATGATAATGATGATGATGATGACAGCTATGATAATGATGATGATGATGATGACAGCTATGATAATGATGATGATGGGGATGATGACAGCTATGATAATGATGATGATGGGGATGATGAAGATAATAATAATGATGATGGTGATGATGTTAATGATGATGATGGTGTTGATGCTGGCGCTGATAATGATGGTGATGACGATGATGATTTTGATGGTTATGATGATGGGGATGATAATGATTGTGGTGAGGATGATGATGATGGTGAGGTTGGGGATGAGGATGGGGATGGGGATGGCGTTGATGATGGTGATGATAATGGTGATTAAGTTGATGATCTAAGTAAATCTGCATAAAGTCCTAATTAATGTTTGTTCGAAAAAAATTCACTTAAATTTCTATTTGTAATTGAATATGTCAGTAAAATCATTGCCTGCAGTTTATCGCTTTCAAAAATTGAAGTTTAATTCCACAAACTTCAAAAATTACTCGGATTTTAAGGCAAAGCTATTTCGCCAAATGAAGCTTTGGATGTAGCTTGTTTACTCTTTGTGCATCACCGCATTGCAGATATGCACGGGCTCAATGCTAACAAGTTTTGTGGTGATGATTGATGGTAGTCGGTGATGATGATATTCTATTTATTTACATTACTTATCATCCCCAGTACCCACAGGGTTCCCATCGAACATTACAGCAACACCTAACAGCTCCATGTCAATGAACGTCACTTGGAACGATGTGCCTGCTGCAGAAAAACATGGCGTCATACTAGGATATCGAGCAATGTTATCCATTCAAGACCATAACGTCACGGTCGTTATAAATACAACAAGTAAATTCTACCTGTTTGATGGCCTGCAAAAGTTCACTATGTATTGCGTCCAAGTACTGGGCTATACCGTTATGGGAGATGGCCCATGGAGCGACTGCGTCAATCAAAGGACTAAGGCAGATGGTATGTTATGTGATAGATAAAAAACGAGTGCAAGTGTTTGATCGGGAGATCCAAACACCGAGAAACGGATAAAAGCAAGGCTGTAGGCCGAGTGCTTTCATCCATTTCGAGCACAAGTTTTTGATCTGACTTGATCAGTGTCTTGATCAGTGTCTTGATCAGTGTCTTGATCAGTGTCTTGATCAGTGTTTGATTGAGTATCAAGACCTATGCACGTGACTGAGATGCAAAGTTGTTATTGGTCCTTGAGTTAATGAATTATTGATGAGTTTGAGAAAGCAACCTTAAACACCGGCAGCCCAACTATTCTATTTCAGATTCACTTGCATTAGACTCGACACACTTACGAGTGATGTGAAATGCAATTTTTCAACAAGTTCTCAGTTAAATATTATTACTGATATATCTTTAGTACCAGAAGACCCGCCATCGTCAATAGTTGGCCAAAACCTCAGCAGTTCGTCTATCCAAATAACTTGGCAACCACCGCCTGCATCGAGCCTACATGGCAATCTACTTGGGTATCAGATGTATATATATTATTATCACTACAATGGTAGCTTAGCGACCACGCCTGATCGTATCATTACCACGTGTGGTAACAGTACGTTGTTAGTGCTTGAGAATCTGTACAAAGGAATGAAACACTGCGTGATCGTAGCCGCGTTTACTGGGGCTGGCGAAGGACAACCTAGTAACTGCACAAATATAGCTACCAATGAAGATGGTAAGTTGGATGATGGTGGTGATGAAGATGGTGGTGGTGATGGTGGTGGTGGTGGTGGTGATGATGATGGTGGTGGTGGTGATGATGGTGGTGTTGGTGATGATGGTGGTGGTGGTGATGATGATGGTGATGATAAAGTAATGAGGATGATAATGATGATGGTGATGGTGATTATAATGTATTGATGATAATGAAATATTGATGGTAATGGTAAAGATGACGATAATGATGGAGATGATGGTGTTGATGATGATAATGGTGATGATGATGATAATGTAATGATGATAGTGATGATGATGATGATGATGATGATGACAATGTAATAATAATGATAATGTAATGATGATGGTAATGGTAGAGATCATGATAAAGATGATGGTGATGATAATGGTGATGATAATGTAATGATGATGATAATGATGGGGGTGATGGTGATGATAATGGTGATGATAATGTAATGCTGATGATAAAGATAGGGCTGATATATTCATTTATTTAGACCCACAATGCCCTTTGGTCTTGGAATGCACTATTTAGTATTCAGTGTTTTTTAAAATAGCTGTAACTGTATTTATCGTTGTGTAGTCCCCGCTGCTCCACCCAGCGAGATCGCCGTCGCAACAACAAGTCCAACTTCTTTACTCATATCATGGAATGACGTCATATGGACGAAACGAAATGGTGCAATACGAGGATATACACTTGTTCTAAGAGCCGTCTCCATAACAACTCCACCAACTACATTACCACCTACGAACACAATATCATTATCATTACCACCATCATCATTACCACCATTAGCAGCAACAACAACATCATTACCAACGACATCATTACTTATATCCAAGAAGAAAAGAGTACTTCGTAGTGCAAACGACGTTCGTCGTCTATTTTCAACAGGACTGATTGAGAACCAAAGGTAATCTTGTCTATAAATTTAACACGGCAGAAATAAGTATAATCCCCTTCACAGTTTCCTGCGCCATCTGAAAAGGTAGCCGGGCCTTTGCATCGAAGCGAGACGAACGTTGATAGAGACACGTGAATACTTGTCCGGCAAGGTGTGAAAAGGTGTCTATCATTGCAAGCTCGACGCTCGTCTCGCTTTGATGCAAAGGCCTGGCTACCTTTCAAGATGTCGCAAGAAACTGTGAAGGAGACTATTTAAGTGTGTAAATGAGGTAAAGTATCGGGTATTTGCGTCGTCCCCCTTAAGGCCCGGGCAAACGGCTTCAACATTTGCTTCAACATCCGTTCGAACGATTGATCAGTTGGTTTTTTGAACGATTGATCAGCTGATATTGATTGTTCAAATGATTAATCAGCTGATATTGATTGTTCGAACGATTGACCAGCTGATATTGATTGCTCGAAAGTTTGATCAGCTGATATTGATTGGTCGAAAGATTGATCAGCTGATATTGATTGTTCGAATGATTGGTTAGCAGATATTGATTATCCGAATGATTGATTAGATGGTATTGATTGTTCGAAAGATTGATCAGCTGATATTGATTGTTCGAACGATTGACCAGCTGATATTGATTGTTCGAATGATTGATCAACTGATATTGATTGTTCGAAAGATTGATCAGCTGATATTGATTGTTCGAAAGATTCATCAGCTGATATTGGTTGTTCGAACAATTGATCGACTGTCTGAATGAATGTTTGTTAAACCATTTCCAGATACCATCCACTAGACACATCTCATCGTATGCTCACCAAACGTCAAAAAAGATCCTACCAGGCAAAACCAGCGAAATCTCAAGGAAGACATGAAGCCAGACACCGTAGACATCGTCGCAGTACGCCAAACGATATTGTTATTCACCTTGGACCAGAAGTGACCTCTTACGAAGTGCAGAACCTTGCCAAAGATGTTGAGTATTGTATAACGATGTACGCTAATACATCTGTAGGAGACGGTCCAATATCCAACTGTATCAATCATAAAACCCCTCTCACAGGTAAAGATGCAACGTGTGTTTTAATACTTGGTGTGTTTGTTAGATAAGATAAGACCTAAATGTTTTCAGTTAAAAGAAACACGAGGAGGGATTGATTGATTGATTGATTGATTGATTGATTGATTGATTGATTGATTGATTGATTGATTGATTGATTGATTGATTGATTGATTGATTGATTGATTGATTGATTGATTGATTGAACTCCGGATGTGACTGAGGCTACCAAGAAAGCGAACCAAAAATTGTTTGAAACTTAGGCTATTTCCTGTTATTTCAGATAACATCGTCCCTACGGTAACCCTAAAGGCATCATCGATGAGTATCATTGTAGCACTTAACATAACCGACTTCGACAATCTGCGATCCACTGGATTTCTAGAAACCTACGATTTGCAGTTTAAAGTCGTGAGTAAAAATGGGAACCCTGTGTTTGACGGTGACGTCATCCAGCGAACATTCAAGGCGACTACTACTGAATTCACCCTAAATGGCTTTGATGCATACACCATGTATGTCTTTCAAGTTGCTTTGGTTACGAAGAGTGGTCGAGGTAGCCTAACACCCCCTGTTTATATAGGTATGTGGATATGAAATCAGGAGTTATTTCTAGTATCATCAAAGTTATCAGTACTACCCCCTGTTTATATGAATATGAAATCTGGTGGAGTGATTTCTAGTTTCATCATTGTTATCAGTACTACCCCCTGTTGATATGAATATGAAATCAGGGGGAGTGGTTTCTAGTTTCATCATTGTTATCAGTACTACCCCCTGTTGATATGAATATGAAATCAAGGGGAGTGGTTTCTAGTATCATCATTGTTATCAGTACTACCCCCTGTTGATATGAATATGAAATCTGGTGGAGCGATTTCTAGTTTCATCATTGTTATCAGTACTACGCCCTGTTGATATGAATATGAAATCAGGGGGAGTGGTTTCTAGTATCATCATTGTTATCAGTACTAGCACAGCGGTCAAACGACTACGCATGCGCGAAAAAACAAGTAAAATGATCCAGCACACAAATCTGACATTCATACGGAAACTGTTACAGAGTGAATATGAATATAAATTAAGAATTTATTATAAATTTATTCATCATTATTATGATCATCAACATCGTCATCTTTATTATCAACATTTTAATTCATCATTGTTATCATCGTCATCATCATCATCATCATCATCATTAATTATGATCTGCTTTCATTCCAGAAACGTGTCATTGTCCTTCCACTTTCTACACCAACTGGTTCACTCTACCACCTTTCGCCAAACTACAACCAGACTTCAAACCCGGTGGCATCTTTCCTCCAATTCTAAACGAAATCATCGACATTGCTTGCGGAAAATGCGAACTGAACAACGGTTCTTCAAAAATCGACTACGTTTTCGACATCAACGGGGCTATTGACAGCTACAAAGCAAATGAGACATTGGCGAAGGGTAGTATCGATGCTACTGTAGATATATCGTTCCCGTTTAATAGTAAAAACAGCCAAGTTAATTACAAAGGGACATATATACCCCTGTTGCATGTACCTGGGTTGCTGTTAATCAAGAGGAACGAGTCTACCCTGGATAAATACTCCAAGGTGGTTGCTGGATCTATCTTCGAAATCTGGCCTATCTTAGTGATCAATATGGTGTTGATGTTACTGGCTGGCACTATTATGTGGACAATTGTAAGTATGGTATCATCCCAGGGGTGAGTTGGGGAATGGGTATTAGTGATCAATATGGTGTTGATGTTCCTGGCTGGCACTATTATGTGGACAATTGTAAGTATGGCATCAGATTCCAGGGGTGAGTTGGGGAATGGGTATTAGTGATCAATATGGTGTTGATGTTCCTGGCTGGCACTATTATGTGGACAATTGTAAGTATGGTATCATCCCAGGGGTGAGTTGGGGGGGGGGGGGGGGGGGAGTTAGTGATCAATATGGTGTTGATGTTCCTGGCTGGCACTATTTATGTGGACAATTGTAAGTATGGTATCATCCCAGGGGTGAGTTGGGGGATGGGTATTAGTGATCAATATGGTGTTGATGTTACTGGCTGGCACTATTATGTGGACAATTGTAAGTATGGCATCAGATTCCAGGGGTGAGTTGGGGGATGGGTATTAGTGATCAATATGGTGTTGATGTTACTGGCTGGCACTATTATGTGGACAATTGTAAGTATGGTATCATTCCAGGGGTGAGTTGGGGGGGGGGGGGGGGGAGTTAGTGATCAATATGGTGTTGATGTTACTGGCTGGCACTATTATGTGGACAATTGTAAGTATGGTATCAGATCCCAGGGGTGAGTTGGGGGATGGGTATTAGTGATCAATATGGTGTTAATGTTCCTGGCTGGCACTATTATGTGGACAACTGTAAGTATGGTATCATCCCAGGGGTGAGTTGGGGGGGGGGGGGGAGTTAGTGATCAATATGGTGTTAATGTTCCTGACTATCATCATAACTATTTTTACATAACTATTAGCTGGACAATCGTAAATATGGGATGATCCAAGGGGGGGGGGGGGGGGGGGGGTATGGCTTAGTGAACAATATGGTGGTAATGTTACTGGCTGGAATTGTTATCTGACAATTGTAAGTATGGGATGATAAACAGCAATCTTAATGCTTGTTGCTAAAGCTAGAATATATTTGAACTAAATAAAAATAAATGCTTAACAATGTAATAATTGCTAGTTATACTTTTACAGGAACGAATGAGCAATAGCGAACAGTTTCCAGTTTCAGTCAAGGGGTTTTTCGAGGGAACATGGTGGTCGTTCATTACCATGACAACAATTGGGTAAGCATACTTTATATGTGAATAGAGTTTGATTGATGTGTTGTAACAGTTCTCTCCCTTGCCACAAAGTGTTTTTCTTCGGGTTATCCAGTTTTCTTCCCTCCATAAAAAAAACTAACATGTGAGAATTTATGTGTGGTAAAATATTGAATGTATTGAGTGTTAGCGTGTCGAATACATAAGTCACTGGCTAGGTAACAACTCCCTGTATTTCGACGTAAAACAAGGATTTATGTATTTATGACATTAGGTAAGCGTAGTGTTTACAAGTGTTAGTATTGTGATACTAATTTGCCAACAATTTTTACAATAGATTTTTTAATTTTACTTTGTTCTAATAACAATGGTTGGTTGGCAAAACCATAAAATACGTCACTGTACGTCCACCTACGGATTTGTTAATTTTACTTTGTTTTAATAACAATGGTTGGTTGGCAAAACCATAACAAAGTACCCCACTGTACGTCCACCTATAAACAACCTAGATTAATCGCAGGTCTTTAATATCATTCCAGCTATGGTGATCGTTATCCTATAACAGTTCCTGGTCGTATATTCGCTATTATCTGGGCTCTTGTTGGTATCTCTATGTCTTCGATAATGGTCGGTACCATCTGCTCCACCCTCACCCTCTCCATCGTCCAGGAAATTGGTACTGGTGTAACAAGTGGCGTCAAGGTAGGTTAATGCATCGGATTGAGTCAGGAGTCCATTACCCAGAGCATACAACTAATATCCCTCGATTTTTCTTAGACTATAAACTGAAACTAGCGATTAAACTAGTATAGGCTGCGTCGGTGTTTGATATAAACGATAGGTAATAAAATGAAATTAATTTGTAACACCGTATAAAATAGAAATAGAAACTAGCGAGTAAACTATAGTATAGGCTGTGTAGGTGTTTGATATAAACGATAGGTAATAGAATGAAATTCGTAACACCGTAAAAAAATAGAAATAGAAACTAGCGAGTAAACTATAGTATAGGCTGTGTAGGTGTTTGATATAAACGATAGGTAATAGAATGAAATTCGTAACACCGTAAAAAAATAGAAATAGAACCTAGCGAGTAAACTAGTATAGGCTGCGTCGGTGTTTGATATAAAGAATAGAATTAATTTTGTAACACTGTAAAAAATGATGACTACTCCGACGAAGGGCTAAAGCTCGAAACGTCAGTAAAATTAGGGGCCCTGCAAATAATACATTATATATAATATAAGATAAGGATATTAAAACTATTAACTAATAAATTTACTTAACAATGGAATAATAATGATGATTCTTGTGTTATGATGATGATTGTCGACAGTAGACCAAGCAAGTACATTCAAAATCCCCGAAAAACGTTTCGGGACTTAAAAATGATAATAATTGTTGTTTTTTTCAGATTGGGGCGGTCATTAACACCCCTGACTTTGAAGTCGCTTCAGACGTGAGCGAAAAAGCAGGAGCTGTCAGTACGTACCATCAAACTATACCCAGCCTGCAGAGCAGGCGTTCTTTTTGCTTTTTGGAGAATTTAGGATCCTGGGCTTCCTGTGTTAATTTTTTGACCGCGCGAAATATGGAGCTTAGTATCAACACAGGAAGCCCAAAACCCAATTTTTCCCAAAACCCGAAAGAACGCCTGTTTTGCAGGCTAAACTATACCTTTCTTACTTAACATACTTGAGTGGGGAAGTTCCAATCAAAGCATGAAAACATGCTATCACGTAACAAAAACAAAAAAAACATTTGAATTTACTGTGAATTGAGGCTATCCCTGTGCAAAGCGCCTTTTGTCAAAAAGGACAGCGGTGCATGCTAGATAACACGAAATAGAGTGGTAAAGTGTGACGTCAGTTGCCATGGATTCCAGTTCCAAACAGTAACTTTTCAGCACACAGTTCTATAGAGGAGCCAAAGAAATACGGTTGATCGACTTTAGTTTGGAACAAGTTTCCTTGACAACTGACAATAGGTGACGTATATATTCACTTCAGTACTCTATTGTTCTATTCTCTACTTTTACATAGACATATTAACTGCCTTCTGTTTTTCAGTTTGGGTAGATATTGGTTTGATTTGAATTACAATAGACCTCTTTACCTTCCTTATTTGTTGTCCCATTTCAGATCACATGATGCTACCCTTGGGAGTTGATTCTTTCACATGTATATGATATAACACGTTCATCATAAAAGAACAATTCTCAAGGGAATGATACGTGGTCTGAAATGGGCAATTTGCATGCGGAGGTAAAGAGGTATATTGGTTATTTAGCAAATCGAATGTGGTTTAGCGTTGTCTGTACTCTTATCGACAACGATATTCGTCATGACAGTGGTCAAAATGTTGTGGACTCTCGACGCGCAGACTAAAAGACTGGAAAAACGCATAAAATTAAAACGACAACAACTCCATGACAGCATAATTACATTTATTACAATTTGCTACTTACAGAAAAGTAATTTCCATTGATAGTTTATCCATAAACTTGTTTTTAAAATCCTTTTTTGATGAAAACATTTTGTGTCGTTGACAAACTTTCCCTCGATTCCGCACGAGTGTCATGTGACATGATGGCGTAAACACAGTGTGTCTGTCCTCTTATTTACCAAGGGTAAATCAACCAATCAGTGCGCGAGAATTCACACAAGTGTTGTACAATGTTATTTGTTATTTGGTTATGGTTGTTGTGAAAGTAGAGAATTTAAACAATATTTTTCATTGATTTATTTTCATTATTTTCATTTGATATTTATCTATCAGTGATGTCCTATCCTAACATTGAGGAGATGGTTAACGCTCTTCGTTCTAAGGACGTTGATAGCATTGTACTGGACCATTTTACTGTTCTAAACAGAAACGATCTCTTCAACGGCACATGGTTTAAGTTTTCTGATGTTGTCGGCGAGGCGTTCTCCTATGGTGTTCTATTGAACGGAAACGCAGCCAGGTTAGAAAGGCACTTCAGAGAGTACATAGCAGCTAATATAACTAAGATAATACAGCTGGCAGGAGGAGTAGATAACATTGATGTCAAAGGAGAAAACGAGACAAAGACTGAGGTGAGTTTGGCTCTTGCGCATAATAGTCCCCTTCACAGTACCCAGCGCCATCTTGGATGGTAGACGGGCCTTTGCATCAAAGAGTGAGGAACGTTGAGCTTGCAATGATAGAGACACGTGAATAAATGTCCCGCGAGGTGTTAAAAGGTATATCAACGTTCGTCTGGCTTCGATGCAAAGGCCGGCTACCTTTCAAGATGGCGCAGGAAACTGTCAAGGGGACTATTGATCAAGAAATTAAAATAAGAAAATTGATGAAGAAATAGAAAACGCGCGTGCGTGCTGTGTGCAGGGGTTGTCAGAACACGAGAGAAGTGTTAAGAGAAGCACGACGCAAAGCGGAGTGCTTCTCAACACTTCTTGAGTGTTCTGACAATCCAGCGAGATTGCATACAGCACATAAAGCAAGTTTTCTATTTCTTTTATAAAATATGCAAACGCGCGTGCTGTGTGCTCTCATAATGCACGCGCCTCAACCAATCAAAATACGTGATTTCAAATAGTTATTTTATAAAAAGAAATAGAAGACGCACGCGCGTTCTGTGTGCAGTTATAAAGGACGCGGGGTTGTCAGAACACGAGAGAAGTGTTAAAGTTAGCAAGACTCGAATAGGAGTGCTTCATAGTACTTCTCGAGTGTTCTGACAATCTGCGCGTGCTTTATAACTTCATACAGCACAGAGAACAAGTTTTCTATTTCTTTTATAAAATAAAAATTGATCAACATGCAAACACGCGTGCTGTGTGTTCTCATTAGAGCAGTTTTCGTATGACTGTGAAAAGTTCGTGCGTGCCTTGCCGCGACCGTGACCGTGACCAATTTTCGTGCCGTGCGCTTTTCACAGTCATACCAAATCTGCTCTAAGCACGTGCATCATCGACCATTCACAATGCGTGTTTTCTAATAGTTATTTTATAATGTGTTTAGGAGCCTCAAAGGGTAGTCATTCAGACTGATTCGATCAACTTTCTGAACCCTGACAGTTCGATGTTCAAAAATGCAATGATGGGCATGGGCCTTAGTTTACTAGCAGTCGTTCTTTTAGGATTAGCATACCATATGCTAGTCTACCGCAAACAAGGTAACGTAACTGATACAGTATGAGATATTGTGATATATTTTACGATGTGAGTGGGTATTTACGCACTTACTAAATCGTTTAGCGTTTTGTTTGATTTGTTTTCTCGTAATACGACGGACTGCGAATGAATTATAAAACTCAACTATCAAATCATTTTGATTTCCTTTACGATGTGAGTATTTACGCTCTTACTAAATCGTTTAGCGTTTTGTTTGATTTGTTTTCTTGTAATACGACTGCGAATCATGAATTAAAACACTTAAATGAAAATCAACAACTCAATACATGGCTGTAAAACTACATTGAACCCATGACTTACAAAACATTTTCCATTTTAATTCTTTTCGACGTATTTTTCTCAGTTTTGTTTTAACTCTTTTAATACAGATCCCAAAATTGAGATGCTAACAGAAGAATACAAAGAGAAAATTGAGATCCTTAAGTCCGAACTCCAAGAGTTCCATTCCAATTTTTGTTCAATTGTGATAAATATGAAAAAGAAGTTTGTAGAGGAGCAGCGTCTGTTATGTAAACTTAAGGTAGGATGTTTGAAAGATTTCTCATTTGGACATGCTAATGAGTAAAATAACATGCTAATGAGTAAAATAACATGCTAATGAGTAAAATAACATGCTAACGAGTAAAATAACATGCTAACGAGTAAAATAACATGCTAACGAGTAAAATAACATGCTAACGAGTAAAATAACATGCTAATGAGTAAAATAATATAGACGTTTGAGAGTGAAATTTAGCTATTTGTTAAAATGAATGGGTTTGAGTAAAGAATTTAACATTTTTTACGGTGTTACAAATTTCTTCTATTACCTATATCGTTTATATCAAACACCGACGCAGCCTATACTAGTTTACTCGCTAGTTTCCATGAATGTAATTTGGATGATTTAGTAAATTTACATTCATTTTCACAAATAGCTAAATTTCACTCTCAAACAGAAGGCATCATGGCTATGTGAACGTGTAGAAAACTGTACCTTTTATTTACAGGCCAGAAAACCAGAGTCACCTATAGTCACAATCCCGCCTGCCGTTCGACTTGAGAAAAGAATGAGCTTTAGCTTGTATTCGTCTGAAGTTGAATTCTAGATGCATGATACGTAGGAGTTACATTGCACCTTGATCCTTGCACCTTGTACCTTGCACCTTGCACCTATAGAAGCTTATAGAGGGTAAGATAGAGTGCTTACACTATGTCCATGAAATAAAATCTAAATAGTTACTAACTAATAGTTTTTATTTAGTGACTATTAGTCACTATCACTCAACTGGAACAGCTTTAGTAACAATACACAATGAATAAAGTATTAACTTTTTATGGTTTTGAGTATTTGATTTCCCTTGTGTATTGTGGTCTAGTTGTTACTAAAGCTGTCCCAGTTGAGTGATATTGACTAATAGTCACTAAATAAAAACTAATATGTAGGAACTATTTAGATTTTATTTCATGGACATAGTGTAAGCACTCTATACACCTATTTCAAAAATTGTTGTTGCAATCAGTGTACAGTCCACACTCTGAAGCCTGAAAAAGATGTCAGCATTTCATCACTTATTCTCGATTTATATAGCATATTTTGGTTGTATGTGCTTGTTTTATACGACTATAACAAGTTGTTACAGTAGTAGACGATGAAATAAACATTTCTTTTATTGAACAAGTAATAAATCATAAATTATGTTCATATTACCGACATCCTTTGCAGGCTTCAGAGTGTGGAGTGTAGAGCTGCAGCCGCGACAACGATTATTGAAATAGGTGTAAAACCAAGAAAACTTTCTCATGCACCGAAACGAAATATGGCGTCCAATTTTAATACAGGGTCGTGACGAGTGATGTTCTCTCGTGATTGATCGAAACGCTTGATCCCTGATCCCAAAAGTTCGCGTATTTTGATCCCTGATCTCACAAAAAAAAAGTTCTGATCCCTGAATTTATTGATACGATCCCGATCTCTCTTCTGTGATCAATGATTCCAGCTGATTCGGACTATGTGTTCCCCGATCCCAGGCATGTGATCTCTGATCCCACAAAACATATTCTGATCCCTGAATTTATTCATACGATCTCGATCCCTCTTCTGTGATCAATGATTCCAGCTCATTCGGACTATGTGGTCCAAGATCCCAGGCATGTGATCCCTGATCCCACATCCCTCGTCACGACTTGTTAATAGCTATTGTTCATGACTCGGACCCAGTTCTTTCCTCGATTTGAAAAATGGCATAACGCAGGAAAGTCTACAAACATTTTCTTTAGTTATGTCCTTACAAGTAATCCGTGCATGCTTTGTGATCCCGAAATCGCACCCAGTGCTTTACTCGACTTGAAAAACGGCATGACGCCTCACGCATCAGCTAACTCATATGCAATTACCCGACAAACATCAATTTGACTTATTATAATATTTGTTTTTATTATTATTTGTTTTATTCAATTTTATATTATTTAATGTTGTTTTATTTCATTATTTTTTTACAAGTAATCCGTGCATGCTTTGTGATCCCGAAATAGCACCCAGTGCTTTACTCGACTTGAAAAACGGCATGACGCCTCACGCATCAGCTAACTCATATGCAATTACCCGACAAACATCAATTTGACTTATTATAATATTTGTTTTTATTATTATTTGTTTTATTCAATTTTATATTATTTAATGTTGTTTTATTTCATTATTTTTTAACTGAAAAGTTTTTTTAATATATTTGTTTTACCTAATTTTCTTCTATTTCGTTTATCTATTTCTGTTACATGTTTTTCTCTTTTCGATGAATTTTTGTAAAGGCGTCGAGACTATGGGACGCACAAAAACTGTAATTATTAGTATCAAAATAGTAGGCATCCGTCTATCTCGTAAGATAATGGTAGCGCCGCGCTATAAGATCAGTCAGTCCCGTTGAGTACATCGCCTATAGAATGACTCAGCTAGCCAATCCTTGCGTGACAGTCCTTTCCACACAGATCACAGGTAACTTGCTTGGAGGGCAGGTTTGGGGCCGGGGGTTGTTGTCTTTGCTGTCTCTGCTTTCTACACTGTCTTCTTTTCTCATATTATAATAACACCATGCTTTAGAGCAAGGCTTGTCGGGCATTTGTAAACGATTAGCTGATTTGTGAGATAGGTCTATTGCACAGCAGTTCAATCTTATTATGCACCATAAGAACACAATACGTTATTGTCATTATAAAGACATTCGACATTAAACAAAAACTCACAATGGTCTGAGATTAATTGACAAAAATGATGTTTCCGCGATCAAAAACCATCAAGGTCATTATAACACCATCACTTTCGGTATCATTACTAACATTGACATCGTTATTTTCATCATTATCGACATCATCGGTATAACTACAGAATCACTAACATCACATACTATATATGTCATCATCATATCATTATCATTATCAACATCATCATCGTTATCATTATTATCATCAATATCGACATCATCGGTATAACTAGAATCACTAACATCACAACATATTATATTTGTTATCACCATCATCATATCATTATAACAATCAATATCATCATTATCATTGTCATCATCATTATCATCATTATCATTGTCATCATCATCATTATCATCATCATCATCATCGTCATTATCTCCATCACCATCAAGATCATTGTGATCGTAGACTGATCGTCAAAACCAGACTAAATGCTATTAACATTGTCAACATGCATTATCTCCATTAACGTCATCATAATCATTGTCAGCATCTTTATCATCATCATCATCATTATCATACTCATTATCAAATCATTATACTAATCACTGTTATTATTATTATTACCTTCATCATCATCAACCTCACCATCACCACCACCACCGCCATCAGCATCATCATTTTATCGTTATATCATTATCATAATAGGCCTTTCCCGAATTCGAAACAATAGATTCACTTGGAAGCTGGAGTATAGACGAATCAATACACTTTTTCACTGTATTCCATCTACTCCATCCTAGCCTCCTCCAGGCATCTCTAAGGCAGAAAAAAAAACGAAGAAAAAGAAACGACGCGGGCTTCCTGTGGCAATTTTCAACACAGGAACTCCAAACTCACTCTCTCGGTCTCAGTAGTTGTCTGCGGAAGATGCTATACTCTATCCACTTGAATCTATTGTTTATGATAAGTGAGGCGTATTAGGGGAATGTATATAAATCATTATAATTATGATTATAGCAGGTTCCAATATTTCTAATAGGTATCCAACCTTATCTCTTTACGTCGGGTTCTTGAATATCACGTATCATCTCTCTTGTTATCATTGAGTACTTGTCTGACTTTTGATATGGTATCCAACTCAATATATTTTTCCATTTATCATAGTCAACACCATCATCAACAGCATCAATAGTATAACAAAACTACCCTATGTTTTTAGCACTTGAAAATATTTGTTCGGGGTATATATTCGAATTAAGAAATTGATGACGAGAAGCCACTTTTTATACATTTTTACTAATAGATATTTATATTTTTAGCACTTAGGCTAGGTTTACACGGTACCGGATGAATTTTTGACCGGTCAAAAGAATATCCTGGACATGCTGTACACACGGGACCGATCAATATATTCGCTCTGTTCAGACGAACGGAACCCCTAAGCGGATGTTTTTTTGACCGGTCAAAAATTCGTCCGGTACCGTGTAAACGTAGCCTTATTTTTAAATTTTTCAACCACTTAATATAATAATTTCTGATTTCTACATGAATCAGTGACGGATCCTAGGGGAGGACCAACGGTTATATGGAACCCCCCTTTGTAATAACAATGCTCTGGAATCTTTTCTCTGCTCTAGGCTACCTGTGGCTACTCTCGCCCCAGTCTTCTATGTGTGGAACCCCCTTTTCAAATATGTTGATCCGCCACTGAGTTCAACAGGCTCGAACATGGTATATTTTGAACCTATTGATCCCGGATCATTTCGGAATTTTTGATCCCTGAGCCCAACTTTTTCCAAACTTTTCATCCTTGATCCCAGTTTTGATCCCTGATTCGGCTATATTTTCCCATGATCCCGATCCCAGTGGCTGTGATCCCGATCTCAAAGCAAAAATTCTGATCCCTGATCCCAAAATAACGCTGATCCCTGATCCAATATACCATGTTACGAGCCTGAATTCAACGTGTCACATGAAGGTTTTTGTCGCTGTAGCTTGTCTTAAGTCCATCTAGAACGTCCCTGTGTGTTGATACAGTTTCATTAGGCATTTCTAGTCTGTTTGCTTTTCTATTTGACTAACTACACACGAAAATCTTAAACGACTTGTATTTTCCGTCATTGTATATTAACTACCGGAATCAGACGTCAAATTACATGTCAATTTATTTCAATTAAGATTAACTGTTCCATGCAACGTGATGCTTTCTCGTTCGATAAAAGAAACACAAAGAAATATTGGGATTTTACGCGGTTAAAAATGCGTGAAAACATCGTGATTCCTTATCGTTCGAAAAAAGAAACAGAAAGAAATGTGATTTTACGTCAGTAATGCGTGAAAACGTTGTGATGCTTTCTCGTTCGAAAAATATTGGGATTTTACGCTGTTAATAATGCGTTAAAACATCGTGATCACTTATCGTTTGAAAAATGAAACAAAGAAATGTTGTGATAGTTTTACGTTAGTAATGTATTGCGTGAAAAATCGTGACGTCTTATCGTTTGAAAAATGAAACAGAAAGAAATGTTGGGATAGTTTTACGTCCGTATTGTATTGCGTGAAAACATATCGTGATTCCTTATCGTTTGAAAAAAGAAACAAAGAAATGTTGTGATAGTTTTACGTCCGTATTGTATTTCGTGAAAACATATCGTGATTCCTTATCGTTTGAAAAATGAAACAAAGAAATGTTGTGATAGTTTTACGTCCGTATTGTATTGCGTGAAAACATATCGTGATTCCTTATCGTTTGAAAAATGAAACAAAGAAATGTTGTGATAGTTTTACGTCCGTATTGTATTGCGTGAAAACATCGTGATTCCTTATCGTTTGAAAAATGAAACAAAGAAATGTTGGGATAGTTTTACGTCCGTATTGTATTGCGTGAAAACATCGTGATTCCTTATCGTTTGAAAAATGAAACAAAGAAATGTTGGGATAGTTTTACATCCGTATTGTATTGCGTGAAAACATATCGTGATTCCTTATCGTTTGAAAAATGAAACAAAGAAATGTTATGATAGTTTAACGTTAGTATTGTATTGCGTGAAAAATCGTGACGTCTTATCGTTTGAAAAGCGTGCTGAAATGTTGCTCTTATGTACCCTCTTGTATTTACAATGCGTGAACTGAGATAACGTAAAGCTTTAACTGATAAAGCGTCCAGTAACAGTATTATTATTTCGCGTTGATAACGTGTAAAAAACGTAAAGCTTAAACGACGTTGGAATATTGTGCAGACATTTCGCGATAAGAATGCGCGAACAAAACGTGAACGATTTACATGAAATAATTGTACAAAAAAATATAATACTTGCGTTAATAATGCGTGACTAAAAAACCTTCTATCTAACGTTAGAAAAGCATCCAGAAATTTCGTTATTTTGCGTATGTTATTTCTCGATAATATTTATTTATTGAGGAAAATATAGCATTCATTGAATATATATTATTTTGCGTAAATAATGCGTGAAAAAAAATGTTATTGCATCATAATATTTCTTTCTTTACGTACGTTACTTCGCGATAATATTTATTGAGGAACGTCAGTATAAAAATTAAACGCTATAAAGCGTGACAAAAACGTGAAATTTCTTAATTACTAACAAACGAATAGCATCTAGTTATTTTGTGTTAGTTCACATATGAAAGTCAAATGTAGTCAACCGCTCAGTTATTTTGCGTTACCAATGTGTGTAAACGATCGTGACGTCGGTGTTCATGCATAAACATCGTCATGTGATCAAAACAAGTCAAAACCCGTGCAATATACGAAAATAATGATATCGGAGCGGCTTTCGTTAATCTGTGAAATAAACTATATCTATAGTTTTAAAGTGGTCTGCATAAACATTGAAACTGCATTTATTTAAATATAATTACAAGTGGCTTGTAAAAGCTGTTACAAAATTTTTTTAAGCTGAATGCAGCAGATTAACCTAAAAGCAAAATAATTATAATGTTGTTGTTGTGTGTAGAGGCACATAGTCGGGGATATCGCTATAAAAACGAAGATAAATAAACAAATAAATGAATTATTATTATTGTTATTGTACTAAATACGAGTCTGCTTAAAATGTTTTTGTGAATCAAAAACCTTTCTACAATAAAAAAAAGTTAAAATAATCTAGATTGTAATAATACTAAATATGCTTAAATACATTTTGCAGTTTTACTAAAAATCACTAGTTTCTGTTTATGAATATGGTTAAACAATTAATAATCGCAAATGCTCCATATATGAAAGTAATAATCACAAAAATAAAAACAATTCAGAAAAAAAATGAATATAATTTAATTTAACGACGAACAACCCTTTTAAATTCTCTTTTAAATTCGTAATTTTTGTAACTGAGAAATTGTTTGTTACAAAGTAGTACGTACATAATTAATTTACTAGCGAAATGGATGTTGTTGATTGTAATGACGACGTGGGAAGTGAGTATTGTTTTTGAGCCTTTTGTTTACTTCGTTGTGTGGTTCAACTTTACGTGATCCGAGTTCTAAACCAAAAGATTTTCCACTGTGAAGTTTATCTTCCAAAGCTGTCATTTATAACCGAGTATATCGTAGGATTTATGGATTATAAATGGGATATATGGACCGTATATTGTAGTGTTAACGAACATATAGACCACATACTTGTATTATGTAAATCTGATAGTGATTTTTATCGGAACGGTCGCCCACTCGCGTTGACTATCACTATTGTAAAATTCATGTAGTAAAATCAATTCAAACAAATAAACATTTTCGTCCAATCCAGTCATTGCCGACAACTTTAAGAAGCAGTCGAAACGTTGCGGTCCATTCAAAGCCGAACAAAATCGTGTGAAAAGATGGTAAACTTTGCTTTTCTCATCATAATCACCATCAAAGCTAGCTAGCCAAGGGGGATATATTACGATTGGTAATTTTCATCATTTGAATCAATCAATGGCCCTTATGTATGTGCTTTGGTGTTCCTCTTCGTCAGTTTTGTCCCCCAAGTGAGATATTTCGTGAATTCTTCTGTGCAAAGAAGGGGAAAACATTTCTTGTTTACTGTTGTTGTAATAATAAAATCGTACAGATTCAATTCCCCTAGAGGCTCAGGTCTGATCCGAAATCTTCTGAAGCTAAAGGAGCATTTCCCTCCTTTTCCGTCAATACCTCATTGGCCAGTAAAATAGCCTTGGCAATCACCTCATCCTCGCTCTGCAAAGCCATATCAACGGGTCGAATACCATCATGAGCTGCAGCGTTCACGCTAGCTCCATTTTGTAATAACAAATACACTGAATTAACTTCTCCTCCGCAGATCGCGGCATGCAATGGAGTCCAGCCTTCCCTATCTCGTAGATTCACATCGGCGCCGAATTTTAAAAACACTCTTAGACAAGCCACCTTTCCTTGATAAGCGGCCTCGTGGATTGGTGTTCCTCCACTAGCGTTTTGTCCCTCAAGTGATATATTCGCAGCCGAAGTTAAAAGTTTCTCTATAAGTCGTGAATTGTTCTGTGCAACGGCTGCGTCTAGTGTGTTGCTTGGGTTCAAGTGTGAGCAATCGTAGCTTACACAAACTTTCTCTGTCATTTCCTCATCGTCTGGCTCTCCTTTTTGAATGAGAATCGAGGGCAGTTTTAATCTTTCGATATCGTTATTATTATCGACTTGATTTAAAGATTTGCTACGGTGACATAATGAGAATCCTCTCTGTCTTTTGATATAGTCGTGATATGTTCCAGTTGTATCCATTCTACCATCCATAGTTGCTCTCTTCAATGCTCCACAGATTGATCTTTCAATATATTTAAACAATTCTACTCTGTTCTAAAGTCGCGTATAGTTTTTAACATCGCTTATACAGTCATATTTCGTCATGTTCTTCTTTTCCTTCCTCTATTGGCGTGATTTTTCCGGTTAAATAAGGTCAGTCAAACCATCACAGTGTCACCGAGTCGAACTGTGGGTAACGCTCTATAATGTGGCTTTATCTCTTCGCCAACTGTTGAGGCCGTTCTGTCAAAGTTTAGCTCTGTCTGCGGTTAACAATTCAATCAATCAATATGCATTCATGGCTAAATAATACCAACATCACCCATGAATTAAACTGTGTGAATATTTCCAATATTTCCCGGCAGGGATTCTAGATGTCTCAGTCGTTTAAAATCAGAGTAGACGTTTACATTTACGCCATATGAACTTGACATTACAATATTCGTTTAGCTGAGTAAATTGAACCACAACACATCGATCAAATTGACGTCAAAACGAGCAGAATGTTTAACGCTTCAGAGATCCATGAACGCGTTGTAGCGTGTGTGATGGAAGGGTTAAATGATCCGTTAACAACCCTTAGGATAAAAACCCTCCTACAATTCACTCACATCAATTAGGACCAGTGTAGCGAATCCTGAGTAGTTAGAAGATTAGGCAGCAATCTTTTCTTGTTTACTTTTATTCTCACTTTGCTCTCGAGATTAAATGATCGCGATGGAAGGAATGATCGCGATGGAATAAATAATCGCGATGATGGAATAAATGATCGATTAGAAACTAGTGTAGCGAATTTTAAGTAGTTCTAATAAGATTTGCAGCTATGTTTTCTTGTTTTACTCTTAATTATTCAGTCTCTTTGCTTTTGAGATTAAATGATCACGATGGAATAAATGATCGCGATGGAATAAATGATCGCGATGGAAGAAATGATCGATCCCATAAAACTTTTTTTTAGAATCACTTACATCAAACTGGATGCAGTGTGGCGAATCCTAAGTAGCGATGTTTTTTCTATTCTTTTTCTCTCTTTGGTCTCGACATCAGATGATCACGATAAGAGAAATGATCGATTCCATGCATAAAAACAGCTTTTTTTAGAACTGCACCGACACAGTAAAACTAATGTACAGCGAATCAGGCTCAGTAGTTAAAAGATTCGCAGATATTTTTTCTTTTTCTCTCTTTGCTCAGGAGAACAGATGATCGCGATAAGAGAAATAATCGATTCCATAAAAAAACAGCTCAGTTTTTCTAGAACTGCACCGACACATGCAACAGTATAGCGATATCTTAGTAGTTATATTAAATGAGATGATTACGGAACAATGTTTTACGAAAACATTGAATCTTTACTCCGTTTCTGTATTTGTTCTTTTAAATGATGGCGGTGGAAAAAAATAATAGATCGCATAAAAACACAAAATAACTTACATTAAGACCAATGTAGCGAAATCTTTGTAGTTTGTATGTTTCGCTCCGGCCGGTTTTTCGTCTAGATCTTCTGTTGTTACTCTTTGCACTGTTGAACCCAGACTAGAGCGATGGGAGTTCTGATTGTTCCGATTAAAAAACCGACTTTGACATCAAAGCCAGTGTGGTGTTTGAGTCCTTCAGTAGTTTGTAATTTCGCTGTGATCTTTTTTGTCTCTACTTTTCAATACACTCTCAAGCTCAGACGGGGTGAAAGTGGATTGATCCTTTAAGACCCCAATGCAGGACAAAACCCCTTAAATTTTTATGCAATCACCCGATTAAATCTTGAGATAACAGCTCTAAAATCTCCCTGTTTTTGTTTGTTGTCCACTTTTCAATATACTCTCTCGAAATGATATTATACTGATTGTTATAACAACAGGGTCTGAATGAGGGAGCCCCAATATCAGTTAACAGCTAAATTTTAGCAATTTTCTCAGTTATCAGTTAAATTAAAAACAAAGAAATATTTACTTTCAATTTTATTCATTAAAAACAAAGAAATATCAGCTAACAGTTATCCTAAAAAGACACGGAATTCTCAGTTAACAGTTAGTTTTTTTAGCCGTTTCTCAGTTTCTCAACCCTACCACAACAACCTACTTATATTTTATATACCCATTTCAAAGATCGTTATCGCAGCAGAAGATCGATTAAGTCCATACTCCAATGACTGAAAACAATGTGTGTGTACACCTATTTCAATCAACGTTGTCCATCTGGAATGGTTGATCTGAGACCGATAGGAATTGTGGGAGCTCGTTAAATTTTAAATACATTGTTTTAATCACACTTGAATGGTGCTGAATTACAGATAACAATATTTCAGAAGTAAACATTAATATTCAAGTGTGATTATAATAGTGCATTTGCAGTTTAACGAGCTCCCACAATTCCTATCGGTCTCAGATCAACCATTCCAGATGGACAACGTTAATTGAAATAGGTGTACACCTACTTGCAGTAAGGTTGTCATACAAAATAGAACATTTGTTGTCTTTTAATTAATTCCTTTCGCACTAATCACAAATGTTCTATTTTCTTTGTAACAAATGTTCTATTTTGTATGACAACCTTACTGCAAGTAGGTGTAGCTGAGCGTAGTGTTTACAAGTGTTGGTATTGTGATGCTAATTTTCCAACCATTTTTAACAATAGAATTTGTAATTTTCTTTGTTCTAATAGCAATGGTTGGTTTGCAAAATAATAACAAACTAAGTCACTGTACGTCCACCTATATGAACATAATGTTTTGATTTTTCACACGTTTTCTTAATAAATAATTATTTCATCATCTACTACTGCAACAATTTGTTTTGGTCATATAACACAAACACGTACAACCAAAATATGCGTTGAATAAATCCATTCGATAAAAAGTGAAGAAATACCGACATCCTTTGCAGGCTCCAGAGTGTTGGACTGTAAACTTTTAAATTGCGACAACGATTTTTCAAATGGTGTATCCAACCCACCAATCAGAACTAGTGTATTCGTGCCGAAGGCGAGTGCTTACTATAAATACGATAAGAGTTCTAATATAAGATTGCGAATTCTTTTTTTTTTCTTCAGTTTTCAATACTCACTCGAACTTAATGAGTTGTAATATCTTCCAAACTTGAAGCGTAGTTTTATATTTCAATACTCTCTAAAGATTTAATAGCTTTTTTGTCTTCATTTTCCAATACCCTCTCGAGCTTGATGATATTTCTAATTACAATACAAGAGTTCTAAGATTGCGCAGCGTATTTTTGTCTTTACTTTTCAATACTCTCTCAAACTATGAGCTGTCTTTCGAGCTACAAGATGATAACAGTTCTAAAGATTGAGTAGCTTTTTTGTCTCCACTTTTCAATCCTCTCTCAAACTTAATGATGTTTCTTACTACAATACAAGAGTTTTGAGATAGCGCTGCTTTTTTTTGTCTCCTCTTTTCATAATCTCTCAAACTTAATCATTTTTGTATAACTACAATATAAGATTTGAAAATAGATGAGAAACCAGGATACATGGTAATAGAAGTAAACGTGGAGGAAATTGGAGGACAATTAAAACACTAGAGTCTGCACTGCCACACTGCTTTGACTAGTGGAGCAGATAACAACTCTAAACTGCTCCCTGGACAATACTCTATTCTTTTGAGTGAACTTTAAATATTGTAATTTATTCAACCCAATACTTCAAAACTCTGTACGACTAATTACTATTCATAGTTAAAGGCTTCAGCCTGGGATCCGAAAGCTCATCAAATTAAAGTAAAAAAAAAAAAAAAACAGAAAACGTTTACTTCTATTACAATATAAGAGTTTTAAGGTTGCGTAGCGTATATTTTTGTCTTTAATTTTCAATCAATACTCTTTCGAACTTAATCATTTTATATAACTCAATACAAGAGTTCTAAGATAGCACAGGTTTTTTTGTCTTTGCTTTTCAATACTCTCTCAAACTTAATGATGTTTCTAACTACAATACAAGACTTTTGAGATTGCGCAGCGTATTTTTGTCTTTAATTAATTTTTAATACTCTCTCGAATCGAACTTGATATTCCTAGCTTGAATCAAAAGTTCTAAGATAGCGCAGCGTATTTTTGTCTTAAAATTCGTGTATTGGAGTTAGAACGGATCATTAACTTCAAGAGCGGAGTATTGAAAATTACAGATAACGCAGCTTTTTTGTCTCAATTTTTAAATGCTCTCTCGGAACTCATAAACCGTAGATAGGTGCTAACGAGTTTACTGATACGAATTAAAAGCCATCAGTTGAGTCAAAACAAAGCGCTCTCTTTTGTTTTTGTGGGGTAATTTTCAAACAATAAAAAGCAAAGATGAAATTACGTAGAAACATGGAAAAGAGCATAGACTGTAATATAAAAGGCATCTTGAATACAATGATAAAACAATAAAATATTCAATAAATAAATATATATAAAAAATAGATAAGTAAATAAATAAATAAATGATCAAATAAATAAATAAATTTCATTCTATTACCTATCGTTTATATCAAACACCGACACAGCCTATACTTGTTTACTCGCTAGTTTCTATTTCTATTTTTTACGTTGTTACAAATTTCATTCTATTACCTATCGTTTATATCAAACACCGACGCAGCCGATACTACTTTACTCGCTAGTTTCCATGTATAATAACTTATTTTACTTTATTCCATAAGATGAATAACGATAACAATACAATTATAGTAATAGTATTTAATAATTAATAATAATTACAACAATAAACATTAATAATTAACAATAGGTAATAGAATTAAATTTGTAGCACCGTAAAAACTGTTTTAAGTTTTAAGAGCTAAATACAATTTCATTCTATTACCTATCGTAACACCGACGCAGCCTATACTAGTTTACTCGCTAGTTTCTATTTCTATTTTTCACGGTGTTACAAATTTCATTATATTACCTATCGTTTATATCAAACACCGACGCAGCCTATACTAGTTTACTCGCTAGTTTCCATGTATAATTAACAGTAATACTTCTATTTAATCGATATGATGGCAACAACAACGATTCTTGGATATCAAACATCAAAATATTTACATTTCTATATTAATCCCTTATTGTTTCACTTGAACATCATCAAGGAATATCAAACGGCGCTTGTGTCTATTTACTGTGATATGAACACGCTGGGAGATGTAGAGCAAGAGAGAAGTCGTAAGGAAACACGAGGCGTAGCCGAGTGCTCTACATCTCCAAGAGTGTTTAAATCACAGTATATATACCGAATCGAAACATGGCGTACTCTTATTGTTCATGACTGTCTAGCCTCATGTTCACGTTGGAACACAATAGTGTTTTCACATGTAAGCGAGGCTGGCCATTCAAGAAGAATTGTTATTCAAATTGGCCGCCATATTTCGATTCGGTGTATAGACATAATCGGTTTTTAAATTAATTTTATAAAATATTTTTAATTATTTTTATGACATGTCTCTATACTCTGGTATTTATAAACACGAAAGCAAGCCAATCAGAGCGCGTGTAGTATCTCAATATTTCATAAATCGAAAAAACAATATCTTCTCTTTTTATTACATCAGATGTTTTTAAAATATACTCCTTTTCTTTAGATAGGAAACAATCATATTAATCGTATGTTCCTAATTACATTATTTACTTTAAGAATCTGTTTGTTCCTTGTATTGACATTACCATTTTCCATCTACCTTTAAGATTATTCTCTCTCTTATTTAATCCCTAAGTTTTTTTTTTTTTTTTTTTGTCATTTTTTTAATTATATTTCAATCTTTTTTCTTCTATCATATATATAATTATTTATATTTCATATTTATTGAACTCATTCCATAATATTATGTTATTATTTAAAAGAATTGAGATTTTATGTGGTGCACAAAGAATTTATTATTATTATCATATTATTATTATTATTATTATTATTATTATTATTATTATTATTATTATTATTATTATTATTATTATTATTATTATTATTATTATTATTATTATTATTATTATTATTATTATTATTCAATGTCATGAGCTGAGAATTAAAATATTATTATTATCACAAGTATTATTATTAGGATAAAGAAATAAAAACATTTACAAGATTTTAGAACAAAAATTATTGTGAGATATGCAGCAACACAAAACATTTGTTTCAAACACAAAAAGTATATTTAGTTCTTGATGTTAACAAAAAAAAAATAGGTTAAAAAAAGTAAGGAAATTATTTTGATTATTCAATTCAACTTACTGCATGTTAATGATTATTCATTTCAACTTATAATACATCAATTAATTCTTGAAAAGAAAACCTTTCAAATATCAAAAGATAACACTAGAATACCATGGAAGCCCATCAAGTGCTCGCCACCATGAAATTGTTCAAATTCCAACCGCGGAGACCCAAAATGCGAATTTCTAACTGGGAGATTAAGCAAATAACATGCTTTCTGTAAAGCAAATAGTGAGGGCAAATTTGCTTATCACAGATGGTACCATTGATTGAAAAAACTATTAGTGAGTACTGCACTTAAATGGTTTTCTATTAAATGCAAAAGGTTTCTAATATTACAAGTGACAAAATATTGTCAAGTCTTGAAGCAAAAATCGTTTTATGTCTACACAACTTTCTAATATCGCATTTTTTCATTCTTACACATCAAAACATTTGATTGTTTAAAACAAAGTATTTTTATATCTTTATAAAAGACTATAAGAAATGAAAAAAATAAGTAAAAAGTGCATTTTTTTACTCTCTTACACAGCAAAACATTTCATTATTTTAATAAAACAAAATATTTTTTTATCTTTACAAAAGACTAAGAAATGAGAAAAACAATAAGTAAAAAAGTGCCTTCTTTTTTACTCGAAACTAAGAACATCAAAATATTTCATTTAACCGAAATCTTTTTATCTTTACAAAAGAAATGAAATAAAAAAATATTTAAGAAAAAAGTTGATAACAATTTATACAAAATACTATATGTTTGATTTTTTTCTGGAAAGAAATGGAAAAGATTTTTCAAAAGATAGCAACTCAAAAAAATATCAAACAAATTGATTAAGTTACGTAACGTGATGATAGCGTGAGCGATCGGTAACGTAACGTAGCAGTAACGCAAGCAATCCGTAACGTATTTAAAGTCATTTGTATCGTAGCGAAACAGCGTCTCGTGACAGCTTATCCGTAGTGATATTATGTTCTCTACTTCCACATTAACGTAATGCCTTCTGTTTTTTGGGGGGGGGGGGGGGGGGGGATTTGTTTGAATAAAAAAAAACAAATTATTAAAATTTGTTTAGGTTTGAGTTAAAATATGTCGGATTTTAATTACAAAAGCTACTGTCCCCCCCCCCCCTAAAGGAGGCATTGAGGTTATTGTAAAAGTATAGAATACGTAAGAAATACGTAAGAAATACGTCAGCTATCTGTAACGAGGTCACGCGTATGTTTCTTGTACTTGATCATTTTCACTCATGTTTTCATAGTAACTTTGAACTCCCTGAAAATAATGATAGATTGTTATTATGATGATGATGATGATATTGATTATGCTAGTGATGATTAATGATGGTGATGATTATTATTGATTATGCTGGTTATGATGACAATGGTGATAATGATGATGACGACGATGATGATCATATATCTTGTGTCGTTATGGTGGTGGGGTTCCTGTGTTGCTATATTACTCCCGTTTAACGTTATCTTGCAACACTCTACTTTTTGACAAAAGGCGCATTTGCACAGGGATAGCCTCAATTCAGAACAAATTCAAACATGTTATCTATTGTTATGCGGTCATATTTTTTCGTGCTCTGATTAGAATTTGTGAATGCAGTTAAATTTGTTCGTGCTCTACTGATTTTTACAACTAGTCGAGGCTTAGCCTGTGCTATTGCGCTTTTTTGTCAAATAGTACGTACAATGCGCGATGCTAGATAACTTGAGTATTTTTATCCTGAGTTTCGTGGGTCGTATGTACTTACGGGGATGGTTTCTTGTAATTCATGTAACTCAAGATAAAGATCATCGAACGACGGACGGGCTGACGGATTGCCTTCCCAGCATTTCAACATAATATTATATCTGAAATAGCAAAGAAAAAAAATGGAAATTAATACAAGTCATTCCAAGACGGAAAGGAATTATAGGCATACACATATTTCAAAAAAGTTGTCCAAGGCGAAATAGGTCATTCCAAGACAGAAAGGAATTATAGGCATACACCTATTTCAAAAAAGTTGTCCAAGGCGATAGGTCATTCCAAGATGGAAAGGAATTATAGGCAAACACCTATTTCAAAAAGGTTGTCCAAGGCGATAAGTCATTAAAGATGGACTGAATTATAGGCAAACACCTATTTCAAAAAGGTTGTCCAAGGCGATAGGTCATTCCAAGATAGAAAAGAATTATAGGCAAACACCTATTTCAAAAAGGTTGTCCAAGGCGATAGGTCATTCCAAGATGGAAAGGAATTATAGGCAAACACCTATTTCAAAAAGGTTGTCCAAGGCGATAAGTCATTAAAGATGGACTGAATTATAGGCAAACACCTATTTCAAAAAGGTTGTCCACGGTGATAGGTCATTCCAAGATGGAAAGGAATTATAGGCAAACACCTATTTCAAAAAGGTTGTCCAAGGCGATAAGTCATTAAAGATGGACTGAATTATAGGCAAACACCTATTTCAAAAAGGTTGTCCACGGCGATAGGTCATTCCAAGATGGAAAGGAATTATAGGCAAACACCTATTTCAAAAAGGTTGTCCAAGGCGATAAGTCATTAAAGATGGACTGAATTATAGGCATACACCTATTTCAAAAAGGTTGTCCACGGCGATAGGTCATTCCAAGACAGAAAGGAATTATAGGCATACACCTATTTCAAAAAGGTTGTCCAAGGCGATAGGTCATTCCAAGACAGAAAAGAATTATAGGCAAACACCTATTTCAAAAAGGTTGTCTAAGGCGATAGGTCATTCTAAGATGGAAAGGAATTATAGGCAAACACCTATTTCAAAAAGGTTGTCTAAGGCGATAGGTCATTCCAAGATAGAAAGGAATTATAGGCATACACTTATTTCAAAAAGGTTGTCCAAGGCGATAGGTCATTCTCGGGGATTAAAGTTTTCGAATTCTTTGTTTGAAACCTCGATGAAACACTCGTACATGTACTACAAATATACTTTCAAGATGAAAAGGAATTATTAGCGTACATTTTTCTCAAAAAGGTTGCACAAATCCTCAGGCAGGGGAGGGGGGGGGGGGGGGGAGTCTAATTACATACTATAGTATACTTACAAAGCGATTGAACAAGACGTTGGTTTTTCTAGTCTGTAACCCTGCTTTAAAGCTGCCAGCATCTCCATCGCTGAAAACGCCGGGTATGGAATACAACCTGGATGATAGAAAACACAGATTACTGCCAATTTACATTTAAACATTTTCTGAAGAACTGTATAAGGTCTTACTATCCGATAAAAGGATATCAATGATTTTTATTGTGTTTTCCTTATGACATAGTGAGGAATTTCGAATTTGAATTTTCAATACCAAATACAAGCTGGATGATAGAGAAAATAGATTACTGTCAATAGGTGGGCGAAGTGTTTACAAGTGTTGGTATTGTGATGCTAATTTGCCAACAATTTTAACAATAGAGTTATTAATTTTCTTTGTTCTAATAATTAACAATTAATAGTTGGTTGGTAAAACAATAACAAGTCACTTTACGTTCACCTATACGTATAAAACTGAGATTTTTCTGACGGAAAGGGAATATTTGAATTATTGTTGGAGAATAAGCTGTTGAAAACTAAAGAGTCCTGTATTATCAAGAGTAGCGTTGATACCCTGAGGTTGAAAGAGCTTGAGATTTATCGTAAATGAACTCGGCTTTTTTAAAGAACATGCATGCATGTAATTAAATTTTATTTTTATTTTGAAATGTTACCTCCAGTTTCAATCTCCCAAAGTAGAATACCAAACGACCATCTGCAGAGGAAAACATTGCTAACTTATACACCTATTTCAATAATCGTTGTCGCAGTCGAAGCTACAGTCCACACTCTGAAGCCTGCAAAGGATGTCGGTTACATGGCTTAATTTGTGATTTATTGCACGTTTTTAAAAAAATTATTTGTATTTATGTCTACCACTGCAACAACTTGTTATAGTCGTATAACACAAACACGTACAACCAAAATATGCTATGAATAAATCGATAAAAAGAGAAGAAATACCGACATCCTTTGCACGCTTCAGAGTGTGGACTGGCTTTGTTTGCGACAACGATTTTTGAAAAAGGTGTATATCTCAGGATATATAGCAATACAAATACAATAGACCTTTTCACGGTTCTCGTTCTCAACCTCAGCCTCGATAGCGTGAAATATATTCTTTACAATTTGACTACAACCCGTGGAATAGACCACGTACATAGCAACACGTTAGCCGATTTGGTCTATTCATAGATCCACAATTTGCTTGAGTGAACATGAAACTATTGCGCAGTATTCCCACTGGAATATAGAATGTCTGACAAACATCGTAGATTTCAGAAAGATTTACTGCTTTTCCTAACGTACTGTTAGAATACATAAATTCCAAGACAGACTTATAAAGTTTTCATCAATCTATGTCAATTCGTGCTGTATATTGAGAAAAACGTATTTGGCTTGTCGGACGTAGCAACAGTAACTAAGATAGAAAACAATGGACAGTGGATCTATAAATTCCGCGAGCTTTAGTCAAATTGTAAAGCATATATTACACGCTATCGATCGAGGCTGAGGTTGTGGATGAAAACCATGAAAATAACTATTCTAACTCATAATTACTTACACATCGCTCTGTGTACTATTCAGACCGGCCTCTAAAGCTTCGATAGCCATCCATTTGGCTGGTAATTTACCCTGGATAAAACAATACGAAATCATCGTTATGATTTGTGTCGTCATCATCATCATCATCATCATTATCATGTCACACTTAATTGTTTGACACTCTTATTCCACTCGCATAACTATGTAAATTTCGAATAATTTTTCACTTTATCTTCTGATGATGTCGGCGTCCGACGAAAGCTCAAGATCAAAATAATAAATACAGTAGTGCATGGCCTCAAACCTACTCTCATGTCACACTATTGTTTTCGCATTTGTACTATTATAACAACCAATCGCCATCAGCACTATTATTATCATTATCTTTATCCACGGCGGGCACGCGCGACCCCGAAATCGGAACGTTTCATCGCCGAAGCCGCCATATTGGCCGTTTTCAATTTTCGGTGGACTGGTGCCGAATTAGCGAAAACCGTTGACGGTATAATTCGGGAGCCGATCACTGCCTTCGGTTTATTCCGAAGGTTTATCGACTAATCGTATATGCTCGACGAAGGAAAGAGCTTAAATTTGATACCAAACTTGTCAACAAATATAGCTGTAAAGTCGACACTGTTTGCTTGAAAAAACACAGTTTGAACGACATTTCGCTATTCTCGCCTGAATACACTTTTATCGCCTTGGGAAAATTTTTTTTATGAAGGTTAAATAGTTTAAGTCTCTTGATTTTGTGATAGAATGTGAGTTGAACTAGAATTTGTTGACTCCAGATTTTGGATAAACTACTTAGATTTCGCGCGATAAGGTCTTTATTTATCGCGAAAACAATGCCGAGATTCGATCTTTCGAGCTTTAATAAGAAGAAGAAACAGTTGAGAGAAGGACATATTATGAAGTCAAGGGGCATCGACTCATTAGAACGGGATTTGAACTGATACCGACGACTTGATAAAGACAAAGTAGAGAGATCTACACGCGAAGACACTAACACTTGTGTCAGAAACTTGATGAAAAGGTGAGCAAAACCATATGATTTTCTTTATAAGGGATTGGATTTAATAATTCTTACAATGTTGTGATAATTTTCGATTTTGATTGTCGTGCAAACAATGCTTTAATCTGCTTTCAGATCAAGTTAACTTGAAGCTGAAGCAAAACAGATATATTGACATGTGAAATAAAGAATATTAACTATCATTATTGGCTTTCGGCTCTTCTATAGTATTTTTGCCTTCGTGTCATAGTATGAACAATAATATTGTTGATTTTTCGCTTAGCAACAAGCCGTGCGCACGTGTGACTGTCAGTAGCTTAACAAAACAGACAAACAGGCCATAAAATGCACAATCATACACAAGCTTATCACACTAATTGAATCACTATTTCGCTCTAGTTGTTTTTCATGGTTTCCTATTAAGTTTTAATGTGTTTCTCACACTGTATATTATAGTGGGGGTGGTGGTTTTGGGGGGGGGGGGGGGGGGGGGTATGCAGAACATATCTTCAGCTGTTGACGGTTGTTCATTGCCTACACTCATCCCTTATAACAGGCTCATGCCTTTTATTAAGCAAATTCCTATTGGCAATGTTCACAACGTGTATGGCACTCTTTGTGAAGATATGGATTGAAGTGACAAGATGCATGAATGTTTCAGGGATTTAAAACAAACGACACTTTAATAGGCTTGCATAATTTTATTTAAATAATAGTCATATTTATGATTTAAAGTGGTTCAATAATCAGCCTCGTAAATTTTATGTCCCTAGGTGGAGTTGGTGCCCCTTGTGGAAAAGACGACACTGCTTGTGCATGGCTTATAGGGATTATTATCATAGGCTGGGAAGTGCCTGTAGCTCCAATGAGAATTATGTGCTCTTTGGAGCAAATTGTCTTGAGGATTGTGTATTTGAGTGCTAAAACAAAATTTATCATTTGAATTAACATGACGTATACCAAACATAAGGGAATATCGTGCCTACCACCAGCAAGTATTTATTTTTATTATCACAGTCAATGCAGTTCTTTTAGTTTAAAATCACATACAAAAATGCCATTATTTTGAAATCCTCTTTATTGACAACTCTGTATTGCTAGTTCAAAAATATCTCAATTGAGTAATAAAGATTATGCAAAGGTAATTCTAATTCTAATGTGTTAGAGTGCCATCAAATCAATAAATCTGTGAAATAGGCATAACTATAGGTATGCATAATTACAGCTAATCACACAGTCATGTACTGTATAGTGAAAAAAGCAGTACTTACATGCACAAATGGCTAAATAGCTATGCATATTTCATGGTTTTATTGACAGCACTCTAGTGCACATGTACATGTAATAGTGCTTATTAGCACATGTTGGAAATTAACAAACTGTTATAATATATCTAATGAGTTTTTACACATGTTGTAATCTCTAATTAGACTAGAGTGGTACTACACATGTTGAAATTAACAAACCATAATGATATATCTAATGAGTTTTTACACATGTTGTAATCACTAATTAGACTAGAGTGGTAGAGTACAAACACTAAAAATGTGCAATACTTTGTACTATTTACCACTAAATAGTGTTGATTAAACAATAGAGGACAAAAGAATTTGCATAATTTAGCAGTATTTAGTGGTATTTATGTTGCACACTTTTAGTGTTTGTACTCTACTACACATGTTGAAATTAACAAACCATAATGATATATCTAATGAGTTTTTACACATGTTGTAATCACTAATTAGACTAGAGTGGTACTCCACATGTTGAAATTAACAAACCATAATGATATATCTAATGAGTTTTTACACATGTTGTAATCACTAATTAGACTAGAGTGGTACTCCACATGTTGAAATTAACAAACCATAATGATATATCTAATGAGTTTTTACACATGTTGTAATTACTAATTAGACTAGAGTGGTACTACACATGTTGAAATTAACAAACCATCATGATATATCTAATGAGTTTTTACACATGTTGTAATCACTAATTAGACAAGAGTGGTACTACACATGTTGAAATTAACAAACCATAATGATATATCTAATGAGTTTTTACACATGTATATAATAAGTGGTAACTAGTGTACAGTTGGAAATAAACAATACATAAACATATCTAATGAATTTTTACACATGTAGAAATATAACAGAATAAAATATTTGCATGCTCAAAATTTGTGACTGTTTTTTTTGGTTTTTAACTATCAGTAAGAATGCATGCATTGAATATACAAAAGCAATGAGTATTGATTTCAATTAACCTGAGCAAGACTATCTGTAAATTTATAGCATGCATCTTTAAAATTTGTTCTCTTTTATCTGTTCACATTAACTTTGTACCAGCTAACAAGTAGTGCCCAGGGATTGAGAACACAATATTTAAAATAGTCAAACAATTTGAAATAAATAAATTTTGCATGGGTCTTTTCTAATCAGTATTGTGTTGTTTATCAAGTACATTCAGTCCAAGCACTCTAGCTACAGATATATATTTGGATGAGTTTTCAAAAATGTTGTTCTTTCATAACAAATTATCATCTAATCCAATCTTTAATTGTTGCCAACATAAGTGAATTTAACAGTTCAAGGGCTCATCCAAATAAATATTTCAGTTAGTTTTAGCCAAAATGTTGAGCATTACCATGAAAATTCCATTCACCGTAATAGTATTGTACAATTAATTGTCCACACTTCTTTTTGTAAACAAAAGCAAAGTCCTTAGAGGTTGATGTTATTACTTTTACCCTGTGGTTGTATCTGGTCATACCTGTGAGTGCGTTCAAAGTACTTCTTCACTTCAGCAATGGTATGACCAGACAAACATGACAGCAACTTGTGGACAATTTCCATATTTGTGATAGAAATAACATCTGCTTTCTTATTTCCAGCAAAATAGCAGTTTGGCTCAGCAACATTAAGGTCCCTCAACACTTGTCGCATAGATAAAAACACACTATGTGGTATGCTTCGTGTAATTTCAGCATAGTATGGTTTGGGTATACCAACCCTTCCAGCCAGTCTTCTATAAATACCACTAAGTCACAACCTACTCTCCTGATCTAGCACTGCTCTAACACTTACAGTCTGTGAATTCAAATTTTGGGCAACTTGCTGAAGATCTATAAATAAAATAAACATAATTAAATATTCATGCTGTACAAGGATCACTGTTAAAAAAGTCAATATTTATTTCAAGGGTTATTGTCCATGAGGTGATTAAATTCCTTATGGTAAAATAAATAAATAATTTAGGGGAATTTTCTTACCATATGGACCAAAAACCCTTAATGTAAGAATGTTTTTTTTTACAGTAATGTTTTATAATTTATGTAATAGTGTAATATGACTCAAATACTCTTGGGTTTTCTATAAGTACATATTTACAGTACACAAATCTATTTGGTGGACCTGTATAATTGTTGTCAACTTGTACTGTAGCAAAATTCATGCAGAATTGTTTATATTGTTTTTTCTTCTTCTTTTGTTTGTTTTGTTTTATGTATATCTTTAAAAATGGTTATCAAACTAGTGCAAATGTATCTTTTCAAATATAGTTCAAGTAAAATAAATCAAACCTACCTCTTTCGTCGGTAGATGTTCTGAGAAACGCCTGTCGAACCAGAGGGAGAAGTGACATTTTAGCGTTCTCCCTCAAAAACTCGCTGTCACACTGTTCTCCTCCATCAAATGTGTCAACCCAGTCGTCTAAAACTTCCTTCTGCCTGTCTACCTCCTCTTTCTCAAGTACTTCCTCTTCCTCTTCGTCACTATCATTCCAAATCTGGTCTAAAACTTCCTCAACATTGTAATTTATCCTTCGAGCAGCCGCCATTTTGGATTTCCGAGTTATGTATTGTTGGGTTAGGCCGCTGACCAAAATGAATGGCGAAAAGTTCCGATTTCGGGGTCGCGCGTGCCCGCCGTGATCATCGTCGTCATCATCATGATTCAGTATTATCATGTTTACCATTGTACCATCCATTGTTTTTGTTATCTTTACTATCAAAACAAACATCATCATTATCTTATTTATCATCACTATTATCATCACTATTGCAATCTACATCGTCAAAATCATCACGACCACTATCATTATCAACACCATCACAATCAACACCATCATCATCATCATTGCCACCACTTTCGTCATTACCGCCATCATTATCATCAACATTCTCATCATCTTCGTCATCATTATCATCATAAAATTATCACTACTAGCATTGCCATTGTCTGCGATCATCTGGCAAGCGGTGGTTCATAACGGAAGTGACGTACCCCAGTAGTTTTCTCATATACATTGTCTGTATACACATCACGTGACAGTCCAAAATCTGACACCTTTGCTGTCCAGTTCTCGTCCAGAAGAACGTTGCGCGCTGCAAGGTCTCGGTGAACACACTACAAAGATAAAACACAATTAAGAACTTGAGAATAACAAACTAATATTAATAAATCCCGCAACTAAATCTACGGATCTAAATCTCTTACGTTTCCGCGGCTCTTTCCGTAGCGACGAGGGCGTGGTCCTTATATGTATATATACAGTTTTGTAAAGCGCAATGAGACGTATGTGAAATTCACAATATATATATAAGTGCTACCGATTACTTTACATTTCCGCGACTCGCAATTGCATGCTTACGTTTTTTAAAACGTAAAAGGCTCTTGATCCTTTATTATTACGTTTCTGCGTCTCTTAATCGAATAGGTACGTAATCAAATGAATTTCTCAACACCGTGAAAACTTACTGGCGTTTCGTGCCTTAGCCCTTCGTTGGAGTAAAACAAAGTTTCTGCGGAATAGTTTCTGCAGATAGTATAATCCCTTACGTTTCCGAGGCTCTTCATCCCAGCCTAGCGCTTCCGCACCAACTTACCCGTTGTCTAGCAAGGTGTGCCATGCCGTTTGCTACATCACCAGCAATCTTAAGCCTTTCTTTAGACGAGATTTGAATTTGATATTCAGCCATGTCCTGGTACCTTCGTGAACTTTGCTTCTGGAGATAATGCAGAAGATTTCCATTTGCAGCGAACTCCACGACTACCATTACAGGACCTGAAACATTTGAAGTGGAGTGATTCTTATTTTAACGTCTACTGCGTACCGTATTTACTCAAACCGCTTATTAAATTTTTCTCGATCTAACTCTGTCCCCTTTTTGATCAAAATTGCTCTCTCAAAAAGTCTCGCTCGTCTAATTTTCAGTTGATTGGGGTTCCTGTGTTTTCCGAACATCATATTGGCGGAGAGCTTTCCGAAGGGAATCCGGCGACAAAGAGGGAGAACGTAAGTCTACTTTTTGATCAGAACTATGAAATATTGGCTAGATAACTTAACGGGCAAACGGTGAAACATAATTACTTTGAACTGAAGAATATATACTTTTGGTAAAAATGTATTTCCAATGCTGTTCTAGAGTAACATTAAAGCGTTAAAGTGCGGCGCTTATTCGAGGACGGCGCTTATTCGAGTAAATAATATACTAACTTTCAATGCAAGGGGAAAAGAAAATCACAGGTTAATATCTATACTCGAATTCCTCTTACCTCCATATGCGCAGGCACCAATCAGATTCACGATATTAGGGTGAGTTCCCACTTGGACCATGATATCAAGCTCATTGAGAAGATCTTTCATGTCACTCTCTGTGGCTGTACCTGTAACGCAATACACATTGTCACGCCATGATATCAGCTACAGTCTCCTCGATTAGTACTACGCTTGTGTAACGCTAGAAGACTTTGAGACTTTAATAAAGTTATTGATTGATTGATTGATTGATCACGCTCTGATGACGTCATTTTAACCACCCCTCATTTTGAAACAACCTCGTTCCAGGGCTTTTTCTTATCAATTATTTTTCAAAATGGCTGCGCTACAATAGGGGTACATAAGAGGCGATTAGCAAAACAAATTTGTCCACAGCTTTAACCTTGAAAACAAACGTGCACAACAAAAATATCGCAAAGCCTCAAGAAAAAAAGAAAATACCCTTCACCAAAACAATAGTCCCCTTCACAGTTCCCTGTCTTCCATTAACGGCTAGTATTACAGACGAGCAGGTTTCGTTTGGCAATGAAAAGCTCACGGCACAAACACGGCCGGGGGAGTATATGTATAGGGAGTTTTTACATAGGGATAACCTCTTAACTTCCTTTCTAGATGCCCTAGTTATTTTGTAGTGTTTCGCCTGCTCTATTCGGCTTTTATATTTTGTATATGTATCTATTTAGTTGCATCTGGGATATATCTTTATTGTATTGTATTGTACGGTCGAGGCAGTTGGTAAGTTTCAACACTCTAGAAACATCATGGTCGCGGCAAGACACGCACAAGGCACTGAACTTTTCACAGCCATACGAAATCTGCTGTATTGCATTTAGCGAAGACCAGTACAATCATGCAGGAACATTTTCCCCGATATCCTTACAAAATCAGGCATCTTTCACGCTATATGATCTTAATTACCAGTGGTTACGATTCAACAATTTGGTGTTCACAAAGTTCAGATAATTGAAGTAGTCTTTGCTCTTATGCTGTCATGGTTTCTATGGTGATAACTATTCAGCCGTTTCTTCTCATGACCTGATCGAGCGAGTAAACAGGAATAACATTCCATCCGTCTGACTCACAATGGCAGAATACAAAATTTCACTGAAGACCTGTGTTATTTGTAATGATATATTAACTGAAACCAAGACACTGCCGTGTCTACATACTTTCTGCTTTCATTGTATTCAAAGCTGGAACCAAGCTTGCCAGAACGAAAATCAGCCATTGAAGTGTCCGTCTTGTAGAGCGCCAATAAAGAGCGATGTCGAGAAACTTCCAACTTCATTTCACCATAACTCAATGATCCAGATGTACAATAATAACAAGTTGAAATCTATTAAACGATAAAAACCTGCAAAGCTTGAACGAGGCTAAAATACTCATCCGAAATGAAAGAGATCGCCTGAAAGAAGTGCTTGAAAAGTGCAACAAAGAACTGGAACTATCTGATGAAAATAGAAAGAGATTTGATGACAAAATAGACTTAGCACAAAAAGAAGTACGTAGAAATACTCTACTTCAAATCAAGATTCTACAAGATCACGAAGAAGCAATGATGTCAAGATTGAACGACATTCACACGACCAACAAAGCAGAAAACGATGACGAGAAAATTCAATTCAACGAAATAATTCAACAAATTCTTAATTTAGCAAATCAATGCTATCATTTAGAAGATATGAACGTCGAACAATTCAAACCAGAAGAGTTTCAACAACTATTAGATGACTGTAAAAGTACTGTCAAAGAAGCATCTATCTTATACAATAAGAAACCGCTCAAGCGCTATCCCAGCGTACATTATATACCAAACCAGGTGGCCATTAAAAGTATGCAAGATCTCCAATTTGGAAAAGTCGTTCAAAGCATGATAGACCCATCACGATGTTCAATTGAGTCTATAAGTCACGCCAGATGTGGATTTAGCAACCAGTTCAATATCATGACAAGGGATGCAGAAGGAGATGTATGCTATACCAATAAAGCCTCCATTGATGTACAAATCCAAGATATTGACGGCAACGATGTACACACAGAAATCACTGAATCTCAAACTGGAAGATACAACGTTAAGTATAAAGCACAAAAACCTTCACCGTACAAAGTTGTGGTGAGTGTTAGAGGAACACCGATCAGCAACTCACCGCAGAACGTTCAGACAATCGATGCTAAAGCAGAGATTAAACCAGTCCGGGTTTTTGAGACAGCAAGGGTATCTTGTCTCCGATCACTAGTTGTTCGTGATAACGGCGAGCTAGCTGTTGTTAATAATGATAACGGAAAAGAATGACGCATTGTATTATTCAGTGCTGATGGAAAGTATTTGAGAGAGTTTGGTGGTGAAGGAACTGGAGAGAGTCGACTGAGCAATCCATTGGGAGTAGCCTTCAATGCCGACCGACTACTAGTCAGTGATAATCAAGATAGCCGTTATGGTTGTATAAAGGAATTCGATATCCATGGTAACTACAATATAACTATTTGTAAACAGAAAGGAATGCAATTTAGCCGAATGTGTACAACAGAGCAAAGCATTGCATGTTTGACTCATAATAAGTATAGTAAAGAGACATTTATAAAGTTGTTTTCCAAACAAACAGGTGATCTCCTTCAAGATATCAAATTAGATATTCGTGATGATGCCTTTCCTTTGTATTTCACTTATTATAACAATAAGTAATTTGTATCTATTTTCACAAATGGCGGTATCTATGTTTTTAACGAGAATGGTGGTTTGCTGTACACGTTTGGAGAGATTTTTAACATAGAAGGTCAGTTTAAAGGACCATGGGGACTTGCTGTGTTTGGTGCAGACATGCTTCTTGTCTGTGATGCTTATAACCACCGTGTACAATTGTTGAAACAGGATGGTAAGTTCATCAGGTCCTTTGGTAGTCATGGTTCAGGTCTTGGTCAAATGAAAGGCCCCAATAATGTTGTAGTAACACCAGATGGTCATGTCTATGTACTGGAATGTGCTGGTAAACGTGTACAGATGTTTAGATGAGATACAGTAAACATGTTTTCTCAGTTTAAATAGATGATTGGCTTGATGACATTGTTTGAATGATTGATTAATTGATTTACTGACTGACTTATTATGCAACACTTATAGTATCAATTTTATAGTAGAGAAATAGAATGTTTTTCCAATACTCCATTTTCATATTATCTATCACCGCTGTACTATTTGACAAAAGGCGCATTTACACAGGCTAAGCATCGATTTGTTGTAAAAATATTCACAAATCCCAAGCAAAGCACGAAAAAATGTCATCGCTAAACAATAGAAAACACATTTGAATTTACTCCGAATTGAGGCTATCATATCCCTGTGCAAATGCGCCTTTTGTCAAATAGTACAGCGGTGCTAGATAACATGAAACTGGAGTATTATCCCCTTAACAGTTTTCTGCGCCATCTTGAAAGGTATCCTTGCTTTGCGTCGAAGCGAGACGAACGTTGAGCTTGCAATGACATGTGAACAATTGTCCCACAAGGTATTAAAAGGTCTCCACGGTCTTCTCGCTTCGATGCAAAGGCCCGGCTACCTTTCAAGATGGCGCAGGGAACTGTGAAGTGGACTATTGCTAAACCCTCCATTTTAAGAACCTTATACTGCTGGGGAAGTTGTGCCTTAAGAGCCCTCCCATTTACACGACCCTAGGTCACCCTGTGACAATATTCATTAACACTATCAAGAGAGATGTGAGTGATACCAGCACTGCTGAGCTATATATCCACATGCATGGCAAGGAATAATATAATATAATATACACATAATGACTGGTCCCGAGGGAAACAGTTAGTTTTGTGTCCCGAGAATCTCAATGTTTCCCGAGGCTCCGTCCGAGGGAAACATTGAGATTTGAGGGAAACAAAACTAACTGATTTCCCAAGGGATCAATCATTAAGCGTTTTGTTATATAGCTAATCATTTTAGACAAGTAAATTAAGAAAATTTGAATTATTATTCAATGCGCTGGGCACTTGTATCCCGGTCGGGATACAGTTAGATTTAACGAATATCACGTGAGCATCTATCAACCAATGAGAATGTTCGTTATATAGTCAAAATGATTATCTATATAACAATATAGCTTGTATAGCGACTTGGCAGAGGTCGCCATAAGTGAGTATCTCCTTATGTATTTTATGGTCCGTCCCTTATGGAGAATAATAATTTAATAATAATAATTTAATATTTGTTTCGAGCAAATTAACATGTGCATATGATCAAATGCGCGTAACATGTGTATATAAAATAAATGTACTAATATAAAAATGTGATGATATATGATCATGATATATACAATAAAATATGGTGATATTAATTTAAGTTGAAACGAAAAAATATTAGAACTAATAAAAACTAAATAAAATAATTATACAAATCCATTATATATACAGTGGTACCTCTATTAAGCGGTCACCCATTAAAAGAAGAAGGAAAGAAAAGGAGTAACTCTTACGTTTCAGTTTCTTCACAGCACATCTTATAACACTGCCATCATCTTGTGTAAGTTGGCCTTCTACCACCATACCAAACTGGCCTTCACCCAGGACTTTGCCGAGCTCTAGTTGGTCACGTGACAGCTCCTTCCATTGATGATTTTCATCGATTTGAATCTGGTCTTTTGGTCGAGAATATCGTACCACACCATTGTCCTGATAATGATAACGATGATAATGATTATCATGATGATAATGGTAACGATGAAGATGATAATAATGGTGTCAATGATAATGATAACGATGAGAATGAAAATCATGATGTTAATGGTAACGATGAAGATGATAATAATGGCGTCAATGATAATGGTAACGATGAGAATGATTATCATGATTATCATGATGATAATGGTAACGATGAGAATGATTATCATGATTATCATGATGACAATGATTATCATGATGATAATGGTAACGATGACAATGATTATCATGATGAGAATGATTATCATGATGATAATGGTAACGATGAGAATGATTATCATGATGAGAATGGTAACGATGAGAATGATGATCATGATGGTAATGGTAACGATGAGAATGATTATCATGATGATAATGGTAACGATGAGAATGATTATCATGATGATAATGGTAACGATGAAGATGATAATGGTGTCAATGATGATGATGGTTGTCATGTTGGTGCATGATGATGACAATGGTAATAATGTTCGCGAAAAGCACTCGAGAAGGCAAAGAGACTTTAAGACTTCTCTCTTGCTCTACACCTCTCAACGTGTTTATATCACAGTAAATAGACATTCGCTCCGTTAATTTCCTCAATTATAATGATGGTAGTGATGATAAAAGGCCGATCTTGGTATGATTGATACAGCTATTTCAAAAAACGTAGAATACTAAATACTGCATACTGAATAGTGAATTGCAAGACCCAAATGCATTTTGGGACAGAAAATATTGTTTAAAGTGAAATAAATAATAATTAGTTATTATATTCTTAGTGCATTCCATTCAAAACAAGCTAGTTATGGAGAGTAAATATCGATGTATATTTATATTTCATCAAAATTAATAAGACCCACAATGCCCTTTGGTCTTGGAATGCACTATTCAGTATTCAACGTTTTTTGAAATAGCTGTATACTGAAGATGAAGAATAGGAATAGTGAAATATAAAATATGTCAATAGTAGAAAATATAGTAGACATTGTAAAGTGCATTTGAACATATTTCACATATCATCATTACTATCATTATCATCATCAATTATAAGGGCAAGACACTTTACTCTCTAAGTGCCTCGTCTTCTCGGATAAGGACGTAAAGCCGGAGGTCCCGTCTGCCTTCACTCTAATTTTTATATAAGGTGGACGTAAAATATCCTGTTGTGTTCTTCGAAAAGAGCAGAGGATTGTCTCCCGGCACAACAGTCAGGTCTCGGCATACTACAGGGCCCACAGTAATTGGCGCAAGCTGTTGTGGTGTCCTTGCCTTCGTATGAAGGAAAAAGCTAAATAAATAAGTCATCACTAACCAACAGATTGTCTGTCCCATTCCTGTTGAAGGAGGATTTTCGTCTTGTCTTGCACATGTACCATATAAATAGGACACATAAGATGATGACAACCAACGGTAGGATGATGATAAGAGCTATTTCAGAACCACTCAGGCCTGAAAGGAAACGATGAAAGCTGATTAAGATTCATATAGTACAAAATCGTTATATCATCTATTTCCAAAAAAAGACGGTGAAGATTCTGTTGTTTGTTGTATAATAATTCCTTTCAAGGCATCTTGGAATGACCTATTACCTTGGACAACCTTTTTGAAATAGGTGTATGACTATAATTCCTTTCCATCTTGGAATTAATGTCCTATCGTCTTGGACAACCATTTTAAAATAGGTGTATGCCTATAATTCCTTTCCATCTTGGAATGTCCTATCACCTTGGACAACCTTTTTGAAATAGGTGTATGCCTATAATTCCTTTCCATCTTGGAATGTCCTATCACCTTGGACAACCTTTTTGAAATAAGTGTATGCCTATAATTCCTTTCCATCTTGGAATGTCCTATCGTCTTGGACAACCATTTTAAAATAGGTGTATGCCTATAATTCCTTTCCATCTTGGAATGCCCTATTGCTTTACACAATATTTAGGTGCATATCTATATAATTCTTACTGATGTCAAGAGTAGTGATCTCCAGGTTCTCGCTCGGTTCACTATGGCCGTATTTGTTAGCAGCCTTCGTTCTAATCTGGTATCCAGTTCCCGCGCTTAGCCCGTTGATGACGTAGTTATCTCCCTTTACGGTGTCATACGTCATCCAGTGATCCGCACCAAACGTTTTGTACTGTAATACATAGCCTGATATAGCGTACATGGAGTCGAGGTCAGGTGGTAACCACGTGATGTGGACTGTGGACTCTTTGACCTCGTTTGCTTGCACCTTTTTTGGTGGGGGAGGTTTTTCTGAATAATGAAATATGAAAAGAATAGATCGATATAAATATAATCATTAATTATTATAGTTACAACTTTGATCAGGATCATTATCACCATTACAATTAATTATCATCGTTAAAATCATCATTATCACCATTACCATTAACACCAACACCATCATCATCACTACCTTCATCATCATCAACACCATCATCGTCGTCACTACCTTCTCAAACTCATTAATAATTCATTATCTCAGGGACCAATAACAACTTCAGTCACCTGCATAGGTCTTGATACTCGATCAAGACACTGATCAAGACACTGATCAAGACACTGATCAAGACACTGATCAAGACACTGATCAAAGACACTGATCAAGGCACTGATCAAGACACATTGAGGTCCTTTTTGAAAATCATGCATGCGAAAAATCAGAGAGACTGTATAAATTTGTATTAACCTCAGGAGATTAAAAAACAAATGAATTATAATGCGACTGAGAAGTCAGATCAAAAACTTGTGCTTCGTGTTTGATCAGGGGATGAAAAGACTCCGAAATGGATGAAACCGCCACCATCATCATCGAATCATTTACCTCTCAGGTCCAGTGTTGGTATTATCTTGTAGTTTCCTAATTTACCACTTTGGACAGTGAAAGACAATCGTTCACCGACTTTTTTCACGATAACTTGGGGATTATCGTCCTTGTTCTTCTTCTTGATGACAACTCTGAACAGCACCTTCACACTTCCATTCCTGGTAAGTAATACGAGATAAACAATTACGATTCTGACTGGGAAATCAATGAATGGTGGTTGCATGTACGACAGTATAAATGAATGGATAGGTGAATTAATAAATTGATGGATGATGAAGAATGGGATATTGATGGATGATGAAGAATGGGTGGGTGGGTGGAAGAATAGATGGATGGATGTTTGCACGAAGGGATGGATGGATTAATGGATGGATGAAATAATGGATGGATGATAGAAAAGAAGGATGAATAGTGGATGTTTGAACGGATGGATGAACGAATGGAACTGAATGGAAAATACATGATTTCTCACCGAAATCCTAACAGTTTGACTTCTTGAAAGCCTGTCATGTTGATAAAAACTTGTGTGAGCTGAAAAATGATTATTTAAACAAATCAGGGTTAATATAAACATCACTACCATGCATCATCATAATCATCAACACCCCAAGTTTTATCATCATCATCATCAGTGAAGCCTGACCTCGGATTTGATCTTTTTCTTTAGTTGAATGATTTTGTTGTCGACTCCTTCGTAAAGCATTGCCCTATTCAGATCAGGATCAAATTTTAACCCTTTGATAGTAACGCTTGCATCGACGTCAACAAGATCTAAATATACAAAAACATTTTGGTTTTGTTTGCATGGGAAATTTAACTAACTTTATCATTTGTCAATATTATGACCATTATCATCAGTATCATGATCAACATCCTCATCATGAATATTACCATCATCATTAACATCAACATTACCACCACCATCATTATCATTGCCATCATCACATTCACCATCAAAATTAACATCATCATCATCACACTCATTATCATCTTTAAAATTAACATCATCATCAACAACATTGTCATCATCACATTCACAATTAACATTAACACCATCAACATTACCATCATCATTACCATCACCATCATCACCATCATCATCACCATTATCATCATTACCATCATCATTATCACCACCATCATCACGATCATCAACACCACTATCATCATCACCACTATCATCACCACCATCATCATTACCATCACCATCACCACCACCATCATCACCACTATCATCATTACCTACCATCATGCACAGTCACATTCACAACACCAGTGTCATTCCCAAGCTCGTTCACCGCAAAGCATCGATAGATCCCAGTATCTCGAACCCTCGTCTCCGTTATCAACAACGTATAATCGTCTAATACTTTCTTCATGGTCGTTTTCTCTGTCAAATCATCCAATGTCTCGATTACTTCGTCGATAGGGTGGGTTTTGTTTACCGTCTTTCCGTCTGGTAGGATCCACATTACTTTAGGTTTTGGTTGTCTATAGATGTCCACTGAACGTTGTGGTCGACTAGGAGCGTTTATTTCACAAGCTATGCTAATGTTTTCACCAGTGGCGGAAATAACTGGAAGGTCATTGACGGTTACTCTTGGAGCATATCCTGGAAGAGACAAGTACAGACACTTTATTGTAAAAGAAATTAAGATTTTTAATATCTGAAAATCGCTGAGGATGTGGATATCAATACGCATCAAAGATATGCCTATTGTTCTGTAGAAATCTCGACCTGTAAAAAAAAAAGGAAAATCTCGAAGAAAAAGTATTTTGTTACTTCTCACCTACAATACCATATATGGTAATGGCATTGTTTTTTCAAAATTGCATACGCACGGTATTTCTGATACGGTCCTTAATTTTTTAGTACTGATTGTTATGAGGTCACGTGGAATATGACGTTATAATAGCAAGAAAACACTCAAAATTTACGCGGTCGTGAGTTAATTAAAGTTAATTAAAATTAATTTATAGAGAAGAACTAGAAGCCAAAAGTTGATAAGAAATAGATGACAAAGAACTTTACGTTTAGAGAACTTGGATGCGATACCTTGGTAAGGAGATTTAACTGGATTTTAAGCAAGAATTATGGTCACGTGACCTGTTTTACAAAATATCTCTTTAACAGCAAGTGAGTAACCAGATTCTCCAAGCACCGACCTTGTAGAGAAGTACATTTAATGTATAAGTTTGTTTTTACTTTCAAACTCGCGACGGCATTTTTAAAGGAAAAACGAAATCCTTTATTCATCTAAACGAGCCACGTCAAAATAACAATTTTTATAAGGACCAGCAGCATCCCGAGATTTATCAATGTACCAACTTTTAGTTTTGTGGCAATGACAAATAAAAACGTTTTTTTTCGTGGAACACTGGCTAAAACCAGGCCTTAACATACTTGAGACGCCATCCTAGTCTTTCAATATTATAATAATACTAGTCAGGGTACCCGTAAAGTGGGAGAGCCGTACGGGAAAATATTTGGCTCGCGCTCATGATGTACAGTACAAATGACCAAGTGCCAAATATTATCCCGTACGGCCCGACCTAACTCAGTCAAAACGTTTTTATCATATGACCCACTCTTTTTAATTTTAAGGCCATTTTTGTTGTGACGTTTCGAGTAGCTGGTCCGTACGTGTTTGTACGGACCAGGTGACTTTTTCCAAACGTTTTCTTAAGAGTGCCGCCTGGCAAAATGCGGGTCATATTATAATGAAAATTACTAACCCATTTTCTTGATACTTATCAACTGTTCGCCACTCTGACGAGAACAGCCATTGCTGACAATCCATGTTCTCTTGACCACCACAAAATCTGTGTAGCTACAACGTCTTAGGTTCTCCCAGCCAGAATCACTATGAGAAATGGTCACGTTTCCCGCACAGCTCGACTGAATGGTGGGCTCATTCGATTTATAATTATGGCCCAACTTAGGATCATCACAATCCCAAACATGTCTTTTAAGGGCAGAAGGAAAATTGACTCGGAGAGGGTATTTCATATAGGTATTGACGATTTGGTTTTGCTGTATCCTATTCAAGCAGCCGTCCGTTAAAATCCAGGTCCGATTTTTCCGCACAAAACAATTTTGATATGGCAATGTGAAATCGTTGTATAGTATTTTGGTGTTTCCTCGTACGCTACACATTCCAAACACTTGATAATTAGGTGTAATTAGAGAACTTAGTTTTGATACAGATGGAACATAGCATTCTGTTTGGTTGACAACAGCGTCTGCGTTTAGCACAGGAATTGGAGTTGCTAGATCTTCGTCTATTCTCCCGTCACCATCGTCGTCGATACCATTCAATAACTCTTCGTCAGCTTTATCATCGCAATCGTTATCTCTTCGGTCGCCCGGAATCATCTTCGGATTGGTACAACGCGACGCTCGGCGGAATATTCGTAACCCTGCCGGAAACCCAAATGCTTCGTAATCGGCAGTGCACAGAAACATCACGGAGAACGACTTCAACGGGGACTTGTGGTAGAAACGATATTGTCCAGAAGTTAAGTTGACTGTAGACGATGAGAAAAGTGTGGAAGGGATTCTTTTCCATTCTATTTTATTTACAGGTGTGATACTTTTCGTCTCGATCTGGCTCGCTTCTCTGCTGTCCACAAAGAGGTTTGCATAGCATTGGAAGACTCTAGAGTTGTCCGATGGCACAACTAAGGTGTAGTCATTCGACCACTGATCATTTGCAGGGACAATGCTCATGAACGGTGCAAACTTGGTATTAACTGAGCGATGCGACGTCCCAAATTGTACAACTAGGCTTGGCTTAGTAGTGCGAATGGCATAGCTTGAATCGCTAGGGCAATTGAACTCGTGCACTTCGCCTTCGTTGATTGTAACCGAGACAGGCCCACTTTCGAGCTCTATGGTTATAACAGTTTGATTTTGTGAGGCCATGATATGGAAAAAGTCCCCATTACCTCGATAAGGAGTTGATTTAACAAGAAAAGCGTTCCCCCAAGTTGAAATTGGCGGCATTTGCTCAACAAGATGATCACAGCTTGAGCCATTCAAAGGCACATACGCGCAGTCATTCCCCGAGTAAACGAACAACACTTTGTTCGAGATGACTCTAGTGCCAGACAGCGAGCCGGCACTGCTGTCTGCTAGGATCTGGAACGAGTCGAAGGCGTTTAGCATAACTTTGAATCTCTCGCCATCTTTATAACTAGTGCCATTGACCGTCACACCCCAAAGTCCTGAAAGTTTAAGGTGGAAAGTGACCTCAGTCTGGTCGTGCTTCGCCGTTACCATGACAAAGGCATTCATCACTGGGGTGTACGTCATCACCATGTATTCGTATCCAAGCAACAGAAATCGTAGAGGAAGGGCGAGGTATCCATCACTAGAGTGTTTGATCATGCTGACTGCATACACTGAGATGGATGCATTAGAATAGATGTTGATTCCATTCTTGGCTTGTCGGCCAGTTTTACTGGGCATGCGCACACTACCTGACAATAGTAGAAAGCAACGTAAGTTCCACAAGTGAAATACTCGAAAAAGCGATCCCGAGTTCTTAAAAACATACAATGAGTACGATAATGTAGTCATGGTGATCATGCTAAGGATAAAGAGAATGGTAGAGAAGATTTCGTATGGCTATGAAAAGCTCATTGCACGAACGCGGTCACGGTACGCCAAGGCACGTCAAATTTCTAGAAAATATCACGGTCGCGACAAGGCACTCACACGGCACTGAACATTTCACAGTCATACGAAATCTGGTTTAACGATTATGCCAGTGATATTGATGATGAAAACGATAACAGTTCTTTAAAATATATGATAATGATAATGATCATGTACATATTATATATATAAATAATACAGTCATACGAAATCTGGTTTAACGATTATGATAGTGATTGTGATGATGATAACGGTAACCATAACAACCTACCAGGAAGATCCACTCTCATAGTACCACCAGGACGTAGCCTGACAAACTTATTCAGGTCTTTCATTGATGGGATTCGAATCCATGCATATGCATACTCATCTGACGTCAAGAAAAGACTGTTGGTACCCGAAGCAGCGTACCCTGGCATCTGCGCAGGAAAGGCCACTACAAATGTGTTGTCTTTGTTAGAGAACAGCTCTTGTGCTGAAAGGGAAATACAAATTAGAAAGCAATACTCCACTTTCGAGTTCATCACTGCGCATGCTCAGTGCAAGAAGCAACGTAAGGCAAGAAATGCAATGATCGCACAGTTGAATAGTGAGCTGATTTCGTTGCGAGAGGTCTCGAGTTCGATTCCCAGTGTCCTCGCATCCTTGCTTCGACTTCTTTCCTTTGCGTGTAGTTTTCATTAGCTTTAAATACCCTTCAAACGCGGAGCACTGATGGAGAGAGGGGAGTAAAATGAGCGCGGCACCGTCGGCTCTCTGGAATTGCTTTGAAATAGGTGTATGCCTATAATTTCTTTTCATCTTGGAATGACCTATCGCTTTGGACAACCTTTTTGAAATAGGTGTATTCCTATAAGTCATTTCCTTCTAGGAATGACAAAAATATTTGCAAGTCTAAGTCCTTTCAGGAATGGCCAACCGTTTGTATTTGATCTGGTTGAGTGATGCTGACACTAAATAGTATTAGCCAGTAACTATTTTATTTTTATTTCCTGTTTTAAGTGTTTTTGTGTAATTGGCCCCAGATTGGGCTCATATAGTTTCAGTCACTATTGCTATCATCTTTTGTTCTGCGCTTTTTCCGGTCACGAAGAACAAAAAAGAAAGGAAAAATAGTATATAAATATACTATATAAACATACTATATAAATATACTTGAAAAACAACTCATTTTTTGTTGTTGCTCTCTGAAGCATCGCTGATATATTCATTATTCATCGCTTATATATTTATTATTCATTATTATAACTACTTTGTATTATTTACCAAATCTCTCAAGACTCTTTTCTGACCTATCATTGTAAATAATTTTTGTGGGTAATTGTGTAGATCAGTCCTCCAGCTGTTACAATTACCATTGTCCGTGAAATATGTAAATATGTCCTTTATATGTAAATGTAGTATTCTGAGACAAAATTAAAAAATCTTGAATCTTGATACTTAAAATAACTTATACTGAAAAAGACAGGCGTCAAGGCCTGGGCAAACAGCTTTGACATTTGCTTCGTTCGATTTTGATGAATGGCAATGTTTAAACGCTTTTAAACTCTTTCAACATCAATTCAACATCGATTCAACACGTTTCAACAATGTTGAAAGGGTGAGAATGGCTTCAACATTGCCATTCAACAAAATCGAACGGATGTTGAAGCAAATGTTGAAACCGTTTGCCCAGGCCTTTACAAATCAATATAGTTTTGTCTCGTTGCAAACTCTCCAAAGAGTCTGTTTTATATTTTATGTTCAGATAAACATTGTAACAACTATGAGGCTTGTAATTGGACTATTAGATATTTAATTTTTGGGGAGAGGAGGGTGGTATTGCTTTCGAGGCTGTGCAGAATTTTGTTGTTTTTGTTCAGCTTTTTGCACGATATGTTGTTAAAGTTTTGCTCGAAACTTTTTCAGTTTTTTTGTGTGCAAGATATTTTGTTGTTGTTGTTGTTGTTGTTGTCATTGTTGTTGTTGTTAATTTTTGCTGTTGTTATAATTAATTGTTTCTGCATTTAAACGCTCCGCCGGATTTCTGTTGCTTATGGATACACTAAATAGACATTTTCTTAAATAGATTTTTACATATTTTGTTCTTATATGAAAAACGAATAAAGGCCCGGGCAAACGGTTTCAACATTTGCTTCAACATCCGTTCGATTTTGTTGAATGGCAATGCTTAAACGCTTTTAAACTCTTTCAACATTGTTGAAATGTGTTGAATTGATGTTGAAATCGAACGGATGTTGAAGCAAATGTTGAAACTGTTTGCCCGGGTCTTTATAGATCGTAAAAAAGCTGCAAATGTAATCAAAATATCTAATATTCCATACTTAAGAAGACAAAAGATTTTTCGAGAGCACTTAAAGTGAAGAAAGAAAACCTTATTGTAAATACAAGATGTGTTTAAACAGAAATTTTAATCTACGAAAATAGATCCAGTGCAACAATAACAATACGATACAAAATGAACAGACTATTAAAAGCCTCTCGTGGTACGTGGAAATATTTAAACTAGTAATTAATTAAGTTTGCGTATAACAAAACTTTCAACTTTAAAGTTCTAGACAAAATTCTCGAAATATGAATAAAATATAATAGCTACCAAAAATAAGTTCCAATTAAAAAGTAAAAATGTACTTTGTTATAGTTATTTAAAGGCTTTTACCAAGGATTTTTGCATTGAAATATAAGTTGATCTAAAAGATATTTAATTAACTAATTATAGAAAAATATCATTTGAGGAATTTCTAACATTGTGAAATGAATACTTGTGATAACAAATGAGCGTGTTTAAGCGTAGTTTTCAACAAATCCTATTTACAAACAAAGACAAGTTTAAACACATGTATCTAAATCATACAATCAAGTTGAAATATCGTTTGAGCAAATTTAATATATAATTATGGAAAACTGTCGCTGTTTGTGTTATTACTGTGGCTGTTTCAGCGCAAAAACGAAGTAGTGTTGCACTTTTGGGGTCATTTTGATGTTAAACACTGACATTTAAAACAATATAAACAGCTATACTTTACTTATAAGTACTGTGCAATGCGCGCAAACACTATATTCATAAAATAAATTACTATGCCTACAATTGCTGCATTCTGTGGAATAGAGCGCAAACACTATTATAACAATAAAATTTATGAAAATTGTTTCAGCTGGTAAAACACTAGAGTGAAGACATTAAACCCGTGAAACAAAATTAAATATAGTCAAGGTGTAATAGTCAAATAGACACAAAAGAAAACAACTACAAAGGTGTATAGAGCACAAACACTATATCCATGAAATATAAACAAAGTGCTACTGTGGAATAGAGCACAAACACCATATCCATGAAATAAAATCAAATTGCTAATGTGGTCTAGAGCACAAACACTATATCCATGAAATAGAATAAAGTTGCTGCTGTGGTTAGTTTTAATTTACTGTCTAATTAATATAATTTAATCTAGTGCGTCTATCAAAGGCAAGTTATAACATGGTATTGTTTCCATAGATGTTTCTTGGACTACATGTACTTGTTGCAATTAAGTAACATAATATCC